>JAHBCN010016277.1:0-19732 GCA_019359885.1 Listronotus oregonensis
TAATTTTCAAAAAATTGAAAAAACTTAAAATGGTACAAAGTAATGTGCATTTATTTGATAATATAGGGGAAATAAGTTACTAGGAAAAGTTGTTCAAAATTTAAAAAGGTGTCTCTAATACCAATTTTCAAAAAAAATCCCTCTTTCATTTATTTGTGAAAAAATTTATTATAATACCAATTAAAATTTTTTAATTTTAAATTTTTATGAAATTTTTGCTTTAAGTAACTTTTAAAGCTGACGTTACTGCGGCTAATTTATAAAAACAAAGTGTCAATAAAGCACTATCAACGCCTACTAGTACAATAATGAGTTGTTAATTTGGAATTAGTTAATTAATATTAAAATAATTTTTAACAAAAATTAAAAAAAATAACCCAATTTTTTTTGAAAATTGAATTAGAAACTATCTTTTACTTTTGAAAAACCCTATAACTTTTTTCCCATATCTTCTCAAATAAATGCATTGACTCTTAAACCCTTTTAAAGTTTTTCAATTTTCTGTACCGCGTATAAAATTTTTAAATTTTTTTATTCAATCTTCTCAAAAAGTAGCAATTTTTAAGATTAATTTTTTTGATAAAAAAAAAAATAAAAAAGTTTTTACTATTCAACCCCTTTCCTGTGGCCTAGGTGTGTAAGAAAAACTTCTTTTTTTTTTAATTTTATCTAAAAAATTACTTATGTTAAAAATTTTTGCTTTTTTAAAATAAAAGGGGGAAAAAACATTTAACATTTTTTATAGCTGTTCAAAAATTGAAACAAAAGGGTAAAAGGGTAAAGTGCAATTTGCAAAGTATGGAAAAAAAGTTGTTAAAACTGGTGTCTCTAATACCAATTTTCAAAAAAAATCCCCACTATTTATTTGTGTTTAAAAATTTTCCCTTTTTAATTAACAAATTTCCCAAATTTTTGCTAGTAGGCGTTGATATGACAACTTTATTGACACTTCGCTTTTATAATTCATTAGCCCAGTATCGTTGCTTTAAATGCTTATTAACAAAAATTGATAAAAAATTAAAAATTTTAATTGATATTAAAATAAATTTAATTACAAATAATAAAATAGGGATTTTTTAAAAATTGTATTAGAAACTACCAATTTTGAACAACTTTTCCTAGTAACTTTTTTCCATATCTTATCAAATAAATGCACACTCTTTTCCATTTTAAGTTTTTCAATTTTCGAACCCGCGTTAAAAAATGTTTAATGTTTCTATAATCTTCTCTTAGAAGTAAAAAAATTTTTTTCAAATTTTTTCGAAAAAAAAAAAAATTTCTTTTTAACACCTTTTCCGTGGGCATTTTTATATAAGGTAAATCATATTAAAAAAAAAGGAAAAACCTTTCTTTGCAAAATGCGAAATGACTTATCAAGATTTTTTGGCACAAATTTCAAATAGGGCAACCTTTATATCAAAAATTAAAAATTTTTTTGGGGCATTTAAAAAAATTTTAAAAAAGTTTGATTTTTTTGAACGAAAAAAAAAATTTAATGAAAAAAGGGGGTTTTCCAAAAAATTAAATTTATTTTGGGCTTTTAAAAAAAAATTTTTTTTTTTTTTTAAATTTTTTTCTTTTGCAACCTTTCTTAAAAAGGGAAAATAATTTTACTGGTTTTTTTTATTTAGTTTTTTGTAATAAAAATTGTTAAAATTTTTTTTTTTTTTTAAACCCGGGCAAAATAAACCCATTAGGGTCCAGGTGTAAAAACTAAAATACCTTTTTTAAAAAAAAATTTTTGCTTAAAATGTTTATTATAACAGAAAATTTTTTTTAAAAAATTTTTAAAAAAATTTTTTTTTAATAGGCTTTTAATTTTTTTAATTTATAAAAAATTATTAAATTTATAATTTATTTTAAAAATTTTTTTATTTTGCAAAATTCAAATATTTTTCCAAAAAAAGGGCTTTAACAAAAAATTTGGGGAATTAAAAAATGTTTATCTTCAGATAAATAAAAAAATTTGGGGATTTTAAAGTGGGAAAAAAAAAGAAATGCTACTAAACCACAAAAAAAAATTTTAATTTTTTTAGAGTCCAAAGATTTTTTTGGCCATTAAAAAACATTTATCACAATTTTGAAAATCCATTTTTATTTAAAATATTTTTACCCACCCCGGCCAAAAATTTTTTCCTTAAAAATTAGTTATATATTGAAATTTAACAGGTTTAAATTTTGAAAGTTAAAAGTAAAAAAATTTTTGTTTTTTTTAAATTTTGCTTTTGGGCAACAAAAATTTTAAAATTGCTTTTATGCCTTTACAATTTTTTAAAATTTTTTAACCTACCCTGCTTGGCTTTAAAGTTAAAAAAATTTTTAACTTTCTTTTTTGGGTAAATTTTTTTTTTTTAAACAAATTAAATCTTTTTTTAAAGTTATCGCACAACTTTTACATACCGACTTCACCATTTCATCATTTTTCGACGAATCCTAAAACCTGTTATTTAGAAAAAAACTTTTTAAAAAAAAATATTCAATATTTTTAAGACCCCAAAATTTTTTAAAAAATGAAAAATTTTTTTTGAAAATGTTTTTGAAACCAAAATTTTTTTTTCCCTTTCAAAAAACCAAATCTCTTTTTTTTTAAGCGCTTAAAAAATTTTTTTAAATTGAAGGCATTTTGATACAAAAATTGGAAAAAAATTTTTATTAATTTCGAGAAATTTATTCTCGGAGCCAAAATTTTTTTTTCCAATGACTTTTTTTTTTAATGGGGTTTAGAATTTGTTTCCAAAGGCTGAGGGGGGCCCAAAAATTTAAAGGGGGAAATTTCTTAAAAAAAAACAGAAAATTAAAAATTAAAAAAATTTTTTTTTTAAAATAAAAAATTAAAAAATTTTAAAAATTTTAAATTAATTAATTAAATAATTTAATTAAAAAATTTTTTTAAATTTAACAAATAGATAAAAGAAATTTCCCCAAATTCACTCAGCCTAGGCTTCTATTGACGAAAAACACTTAACGAAACTGGCCTAACCTACGCAGCGTAGGCTTCCCTTTCAAAAAAAAACCATTTTTGGGTTAAAAAAGGTCAAATTCTTTCAGATGGCGCTGTGATCTCAAGACCCGTTTATAACCAATAACCTCGCTGTTTTAATCAAATAGTATTAATTTTAATGATATAATTAATGATTTTTAAAAAAAAATGTTGCGTGCTCCACCGTATCACCTATCAATGATACGGGGCCCCCACTAAGGGGCTCCGACATTAAAGTAGTAGTAAGCAAGCAAGTAAGTAGTAGCTAGTAAGCAAAAACTCGTTAAATGTTTCTTCTACTACCTTCTTAGAAAATACGTTTTCCCCCTGCTAAGCGTGAAACAACACTTTAGCCCTTTTTTCCCCTTTTTGCCGAGCATCCAAATAATTTATGTTTTTTCAATAACTTTAAGCTTCCTAAAGGGTTTTTTCGATAATTTGAAAAAATATATACTTGTTTTGGCAATAGTATAAAACACAATGTTGAGTAACGATAAATCGAAAAAACACAAAATTACCCTTAGAAGGTATGTCCTCAAGATGGTCTTCAAGAAACAACTCTTTATCGACTATAAGAAAAAATTATTCATTAATAAGAAAAGTGTACCGAATAAATTTAATTTCCACTAAAAAAGGACGAACGTGACGTATAATTAATATTTTAAAGAACGACGATTTTATAGGGCCTCTTTCCTTTTTTTTTTTCGTTTCTGTTTTGCGGAGGTAATACTAGCATGTTTTCTATTTTTGACTCTTCCCCTAACATCTGCAACAGCTAAAAGAAGTTTTTCAAAATTAAAACTGATTAAAAACTATCTTAGGATCCTTTAAGACAAGAATGGCTATCAGACTTGTCAGGGCTTCTACAGAGAAGAAACTCAAAAAACTAATATCGTCTTAAGCTATGGATGATTTAATAAATAAGTTTACTAAAAAAAAGTATATTTAAATAGTCAATCAATCAATATATTTTTATTTTACTCACCACGAGTATTTTTATAATTTTTTCTAAAAATTAATAGCTTTCGGGATAACGGACCCAAAAGTCCCCATTTAGCTGCGCTCTACCGCTAGAATGCCGCTATCTTTATGGATTCACTTATAAGCGGGCGGACGAATTGTTCCATTACTCAGGCAATAATATACATTTTTTAATCATTCTAAGTTTATCGGAATGTGAAAACCCGTACCTATCATTGCATACGAGTTTGGGTTCATTCTGATTTTTTAAAAATATTAAAAAAGCGGTCAAAGATTTTTTTCACAATATTTTCAAATATCTCATTAATTTATTGATTTAAAAAAAGGTTTGTTATTAACATTTCTTTTTATAATGAGATTAGCAAGTGTACAATGATCCCAGAAAATTTCCTTCACCATCTTTCTTGCGTTTTGATAAAAAATTGTTTTGACATCTGCATTTTTGAGTGTTTCCGGAGTTCTAAAAAATCTGTAGAATAAACGCGAATCAAAAACTCATCTATTTTTGAATGCACATCATTTGAAAGCTTACGGCCGAGTGATGGTCGCGTTGTTATTGCAATGGACTTAGCAATTGTTAAAGTTAACAACGGTTTAGAATGTTTAACAAAACGTCATTGTCAGTGTTATTCCATGATTTTAGTAGGCAACCTGTCAAAATCTGACATTTTGTTAAACATTCTAAACCGTTGTTAACTTTTAACAATTGCCAAGTCCATTGCTAAATTTAACAACGCGATCATCACTCGGCCGTTAGAGTGTCTAGTTTCTAAATCTACTTTTTTCTTTTAATAAAGTGCAATAATTTTTCAAAATCAGGGAATTTATCCCACCAGTGACTCACGGACTCACAACTAACCACATCTATCCAGTGTGGAATGTTATGGAAAATGGTAAAGACTATTTTTCTAGATTTCGAGGTGATCTTCATTTTTTGTTTAAATAAAAATTTCTAATTCGCATATTTTGGCAGATATTCTGGGAAACTCGTTTTCGGACTTTGAGGCCATTTTCAGCGGGTTCCCACGTCGGAATCGTGATAAACTTTTTCTCGCTCGAAAGCATCCGCGAAGACCCAAGAATTAAGCCACAAGGGAAAACTGTACAGATTTATTTACAGCTTTGGGTACTTTCAGGTCTTCAGTTATTGAACTTTAACCTTTAATTGCCTCTAAAGAAATCCTAACTATTTGCTTGTATGATAAATTTATAAAAATACTTTTTAATTTTCAAAAACGATTTTTAGCGGCTTGTCATTGTCAAATTAAGGCAAACTGTGTTAACCTGCGTTTTGTAGCATATTGAGTGTCCCTTTTTAATTTTTAAGATAAATTCTGAATCACATTGTATAAATTTTTAAAATGCAAATTTTAGTGGTTTAAAACGAATTATTTGATAAATTACAAATATTACATACAATTTTTGTTAGCAATATATAACATTTAATTAAAAAATTCTTGAACCAAAATATAACATTTTTTATTCTAAACTTTGGTAATCCAGTTTTACAAATTTTTAACCCAATATTAAAATATGGAGCCGCACGCTCGTTAGAGCTTATGCATCATATAAAGTTTTAATTTAACCAAAACAAATTTTTGTATCGGGGAAAACAAAATGTTTTATATTACACTTAACAAGGTTGCTTGTTAAGGAGATATTAATAATTCAATATATTGGGATTATTAAATACAATGTTTTGCATTTTCAGCCAACAATATTTAATTGTAAAAATATAATATTAATATTTAGCTATCCAGAATCTCTAAAATAAAAATTTTTTTGTGATTTAGGTAATTAGAGCATTTAATGCCTATATAGCGTGTTTCCTAAACTGTATCCAAAATTTCAGCGTATAATACCTTATAAAATTCTGGGAACTTGACAAATATTTATTAAAACATTAGTCCGAAAATGCTTGGTTTTAAAGAAATGCAGATTTAATTAAATATTTAAATTTCTATAACAGCTTTCTCTAACATTTTTTGGCTGTGGCGAAACGTTTTCGAGAAAATAATAAAAATATGATTAAAGTACGACCCTTGATAGCCTTATCTGTTTTTGTTAAAGTATGAAAGAGACAGCATGTTTTTGCTGGACGCCCTTTAGGGTTAGTACATGTACTGCCGGCAAACAACGGGAAAACCTTATTTGACTTAAGAACTAACATTTAAAGTTTTCCTGTTATGTCTAGGCAAACACTAAATAAAAAATTATATTTAGTTGTTTTCTGAAACGGATCAGGCATTAAAAAGACTGCAATTATCAGAACTGTTTGTTAATACATGACAGTTTTAGTCTTTTTGGAAATAAGGTATATAATATATAATTATATTATATTATATATATATATATATATTTTATATATATATATATATATATATATATATATATAAAATAAAAATATATATATATAAAATATATAAAAATATATATATATATATAATATATATATATATATATATATATTTTAAAAATATATATATATATATATATAAAATATAAATATATATATATATATATATATATTATATATATATAAAATAAAATAAAAATATATATATATATATATATATATATATATATATATATATATATATATATATATATATATATAAATTTTTTTCTTAACTTTTTAGAATATATTCTGTGTTTTTCTTTTTTCTTGGGATTTTTGGTTCAACAACAAATCAAAACTATTTTAGTTCCATGTTAAAAAAGTTTTATTTCAGACGTTTCGGCTGATTTCAGCCTTTATCAATGATTTTTCTATCCAAAAAGGTTATTTCAGATATAATTGTAACATTTTATTCACTTCACAGGTACAATTTCTTTTTATATTAACTAACTTAAAACTACATGATTAAAAACAGTTTTTGCCTAACGAAGTCTTGGATTATCGTCCTGTTAAAAGAAAGCTTACTTTTCTTCCGCCGACTATCCGGCTTCTGCTACAAGGAATTAGTCAATAGAACCTCTTTTCTGGCAGCTCCAATAGGGTAACACGGAGTGGCATGCATCTCTTATCAGTTCATTTGGAAACACCATGAACCTCCCACTTTATTTGTTTCTTTATTTCTAGAATATTTAGACGGTGGAACCTGTTACAAAATTTTAAATTCCACGTTGAATCAGGCCGGTTTAAGGAAGTCGAGTTAAGTTTTTCCTTTTAGGAGATAAAACCTACACAAATATTGGTAACAAATTTACATCATTAGATTCTTTTTTAAGTAAAGATTTGATTTTTATTTTACAAATCATCCTTAATATTATTTTCTTGTCGACTAAGGAAATTCATATTCCACACGAAATTCCTCCTTATTTTATTGTGCGTGACGTGCCAAAAAGGCCCGACCAGAGGAATCTCCATATCATGATGGAGGGCCCAAGGTACAAGGGCCTTTGTAGTTCCTGTATGAAATTAGTTACTGGTAAACACGATTACTGATACATGCGGCGGAAATGTAGGTCAGGCATATAAATTTAGAGAAAATCAATGTTATATTTACTATATAAAAATATATTTTTAGAATGAAAATGATCTATAGGAATACACATACACAGAAATATATTGTTCACTGTCAAAAAAAAAAAAAAAATTTGCTTAGTATTTTTTATTTTTGTCTTATTTAAATTATATGACTCGGGCTTCCATCAGGCGCCCAATTTGTCTGCACATACCAGGGATGATTTTATGGTCTGACTTTAAATTTATTAAAGTAAAAGTTTATGTACATAATATGGTAAATTTTATTGTATATAATTCCATAAAAAAAAAAAAATGTCGACAAAATATTTCGATTGTATAAAAGTTATTTGTTTGGCAATTTCATGAATAATATCTACAATAAAACAACGAGCCGTAAGTTTTATAAAAAATATTATGAACAAAATTGCCATAAAAGCAATAAACTTAAATAACACAAGGTAAATATTTTGTCTAGAAAATAATTTTTCGAATGATATTTGACAAGACCATTTTACGAAAAAACGAGCCAAATTTTAGCTGAAAACACGGAATTCGTCTTGCGGTAAGTACGATATTTCTGAACTGGATCATCAAAATAAATGAGCCAACAATATTTCGTTAATACAGGGTGGCCGTCCATATTTTGACCCATTTTGGTCGCGAATGACTTTTGAACAAATAAAGATATCAAGATGCGGTTTTTCGCAAATATACTTATATTTCTTTAAAGTTTATTCTCGTATCTTTACCATTTTTATGTGACATTCCATTAGCTCAAAAAAAATTGGCCGATTTTTTCGATATATGGACAACTTTGTTATTTTAAATGGAACACCCTGTATATGTTTCAATATTTTTAAAATTTAATCTTTCCCCTTTAAAAAAAAGTAACACAAGCATGGTTATTTTAAAAAATAACGCATTTATTGACCTCGAAAGAATTGACTGTATGTCGAATGGAATATTATTTTAAAAGGATTTTTTGAAAAGTCGCCTGTGGAAACAAAAATTATCTCGTTTCCATAACAGCAACAAGCCTCATTGTCAGCCATTGTTGGTCATTTTTGACAAGTTATTTTAATTAGGGAAACGCAAAATGTTCTCGTTAAGCGAAAAAGGAAACTGTGTTATTATGTTTGCCGAAACCAATCAGTAAAAGAAACCCAGCGAAGATTTAGAAACATGTTTAATAAAGCTCCACCCACAAAAAAAATTCAATTAAAATCTGGTACAGAAAATTCTGGATACAGGATCTTTAGCCCGTAAAAGAAATTATAAACAATGAGAATTTGCTAAATAAAACGTTACAAAATTTTGGAGATAACTCAGGAAGATCCAACATTGTCAACAAGAAAAATCTCAAGTTCAGTCCATATTCCTAAAACTACCAGTACAAGAAATCATGAAAAAGAACTTAAATTAAAGCCATACAAAATTCAAATGTTACAAGAAATAAAAGAAACTGATTTTCCACAAAGGGTGGAACTTTGCCAGAGAATTCAAAATTTAGTAAGGAACAATATACATTTTTGGATAGACTAATAATGTCAGACGAAGCCACATTTCACCTCAATGGAAAAGTAAATAACATAACTAAAGGTTTTGGGCAACACAAAATCCTCGACAATATAACGAACACGTTAGAGATTCGCCAAAAGTCACAGTCTGGTGTGGTATGTCAAAGAAAAAATTTATGGGCCATTTTTTTTCATGAACCAACTGTAACCTCTTGACTTACGTTGATATGCTGGAAATATTTTTATCCCCAATTGCAAGAAGAAAATCTATTGAATTTCGTCTATTTTAACAAGAGGGGGCTACACCACATTATGCTAACATTACCAAATTCACTGACCAACGTTTTTGGAAACGGTGGTTGGAAGAGGAGGCCCTATTTCCTGGCCACCTCGTTCACCAGATTTGACGTTCCAGATTTTTCTGTGGGGATATGTGAAAGAGAGGTGTTATAGTCCCTTCCCCAAAATTTGAGCAATTAAAAATTAATATCCGAAACATAATAGAAAATATTCCTGAAAAAATTTTTAGTCAATAGTTTTAATAAGTTTTTTTCGAATTTAAATAAGTGCGTCGAAGTCGGCGGAAGGCATTTCAACATTTACAGTAGTTTTTTAAAAGTAACGTAACCTTATTGTAACTATTATTTTGTGAATAAACTAAACCTTTGGCAAACCCTTTTTTTTTTTGTAACATATGAAGCAAATTTTAATTGTTAAATAATATTGTTGGTCGACATGCAGTCAATTTTTCGAAGGTCAATAAATACGTTGTTTTTTGAGATAACCATAGCTTGTGTTACATTTTTAAGGGGAAAGATTAAATTTTGAAAATATAGAAACATATACAGGGTTCCATTTAAAATAGCATAGTTGTCCTATAATGGAAAATCGGCCTTTTTGTTTTTTGAGCTAATGGAATGTCACAATAAAATCGAAGGTACGAGAATAAACTTTAAAGAAATATAAGTGCATCTGCAAAACCGCATCTTGATACCTTTATTTGTTCCAAAGTTATTCTCGATTAAAATGGGTCAAAAATGGCCGGCCCCCCCTGTACATATAATGTTTTATCTTGTTACCGATTAAATGAATAGGCAAAATAAAAATTTTTGACAAAACGGCAGTTTTTCAAAAAAAAAAAAATCGATTTTTTTATAAAAATATAAGGCTTAAATTAAAAAATAGTTATCGGTAAAAAAAAATTGTTTAAAAACATAGTTTTAAGAAAAGCGCGTTTAAAGTTTCAAAAGCACGTTACATATAGTAAAATAAAATAAAGGTAACAGGTGCCTGTAACATCGAGAATATTCGTCGGATTGACTAAGACATTTTTTGTGTGTGCACGTAAATATATGTATAATCGAAAAATTAGAATTAAAATAACCTTTTTTTTTTAATTTTAACTATACCGGGTGACCCAGCAGACATGTAACAGCTAATTACTTTCCTATTAACAGAGATCTTATTTAAAAAGTGGGAGGGTTTCTATAGCGGATAGTTACCCTCTTTTGGAACTTAATAACATATTTTTGCGACTTTCGGTTTAACCGGAAGTAGCTTAATTTTATATTTTCCTTAAAATTTTTAACCATATATCAAAATGTGACAATGTGACATTTACTTATAAAATGGCGTCAAAAATGCATTTATTCAAAAAAGTTTCAGTAGGCCATGATATGTAGCTGGGCCATAATGAAGTGTAGTGTGCTTTGAAAGAACAGATGACAACTTACAGTGTGCTTTATATTGTTTTTTCCTTTTTGATGTCAGTGGAGGGTGAGTAGATTTTTCATATTTTAAAAAAATGCTCTAAAGTTACTTAATTCTTACAATTTATTCATTATTACTTATTTAAAACCTCCAGTGTAATAATGACAGATATCTTCTATTCTATTTTTTAAAATATTGCGAGTTGCTTCAGAAGTTTTTTTTAAACATAAAAAATCCAATCACCTTAGACTGATATCAAGTAGGCCCAAAACAATGTAAGACATATTAATAATCGTCTGTTCTTTTGAAATCACAGCACACTACACTTTAAAGGGGGGTTACGGTAATATTAAAGTAATGCTAGGAACATTAAAGTATACCATTTAAAGAATTTTAAATTTTAAACTTTTCATAAAGAAATATTAAAAAATACGGCAATGGCAGCAATTATTTGGAAGCGTCTCGGAAAAAAGTCGAAATGCGGTACCACTTATAACTAGGTGCTGTATCATCTGAAATTAAAAAACTAAAGTTTTTTCGTAAGATAATCTCTTTTCCCAGGTAACGCGGAAAGGGGTTTTTCAAAATTTAAATTTTTTACTTTTTTAGGACACTTTAAAGGAAAAACGTAATTTTTGGAAAAAAAATCGTCTTTTTACTTTAAAAAAAAATATTAACAAAAAAAAACTTTTCGTGTTACCTGTAAATTATGTACAAATAGTGTTTAAAATATTTTAAGAAAAAGTGCAGTAGTTTTGAAGTTATAGGGAACCCACTTTAAAAACGGAGTTTTAGAAAAAAGCTTTAAAGTTTGAACACTTAAAAATTTTTAAAAGTTCATAAGCAAATTTAATCGGCTTACTTACTTTACCGTTGAAAAACTAATATATATTTTTATATTATTTTTCGACCCCTTAAATTTTAAAAAATATTCTTTTAAAGGTTTCTTATTTAAAAAACCAAATAAAAAAAAATCGAAAAAAAGTTTAAACACGTTAATATGGTTTAAGCTGCATATCCCGGCCTACTAAAGCTGTTTTGACTACATTTTAAAAGTGTCATATTATAATACATGGTTAAAATAGCTATTTATGTATCAAGGGCGTTACTGGGACATAATTAAGGTGAAATAGCCCAAGGGCCTCTGGCCGGAGGGCTATTTCGACCTGATGGCATTATAGCCAGTAAAGCCGTGGTCATAAAATGCTTTATGTTTTACCCAAAAAGAGTTTTTCAATGACTAATTACATTATTTATTCGCAATATAAAAAATAAGTTGCACCTGTACCTGTATACGTAAGTAGATAATGACTGGTGTTAAGTTTGATTTGATGTTTCTGTTTAGTCAGTTGGCATTTTTATTTAACGATTTGCTCAAAATGAAGAAATTCCACAAAATATAAGAGAAAAGGCCTAAAAGCGACCGAAAATTTTTTGCCAGTTAAATCAAGGCAACAGTATGATCGGGAGTATGGCATATTTGGTTTTGGAAAGATGCGAACGCAATTCTTCAAATAACCGAAAACGTTTTAATGGCATATTTCCAAACTGGTAAGTTATTGATTTTAATACATATGTTTAACAAACTTTATTATTTTTAGTCGGAAAAATACAGTCCGAACTCTCTCTGGACCAAGTATTCCACCTAAGGTCTACGTTGATGGTCTATGAAAATATAGACATTTCGCAATACCATCGTCTCTATCTTTTTAAAAGTTAAGTCGAAAGGATACGTCCCGAAGAAGTCTAAAGTTTTGGAAGGAGAACAAATATTAAAAATTATTAAGAAGGCTCCTGATGATATCTACTTGGTACACAAAGTCATATTGGTAATGGGTGTTTTTGGAGGTTTAAGACGAGATGAGTTGGTCAAAATGACCATTGATGACATTGAAGATAGAGGAACAGTCTTGGTTACAAGGTACCAGAAACTAAAACTTCAACTTCAAAAGTTTTACTATCATTGAAGAAGATTTAGGCGCTTTAAATTTAATAAAAAGTACACAACATTAAGACGCTGGAATAAAGGGCGAAGATTCTTTCTTACCTATAGAAAGGGTCGATGTACAGTACAACCCATTGGAAAAAATACCATAGGAAGCGTCCAACATTGATCGCAAAATTTTTAAAACTGGATAATGCAGAAGCTTACACCGGCCACTGTTTGCGTCGCACATCGTCAACTTTACTTGTTGAGGCAGGTGCTTCGTTTGAAACGCTAAAACAACATGGGAAATGGAAAAGCTCTTCAGTAGCTGAAGGATATATAGAAGAAAGTATTTCATCCAAAAACAAAGTAGCCAAAATGATTGCCAATTCAGTTAATTCCGAGGTTAATTCCGTATCGACTATTGAAAATTCTTTAATGGACTGTTCTTCTATACAAAATAGCGTTAGTGCTACCACCGCTGCTACCATCACAAAAAACACCGACCATTCTATAGTGGGATCAGCTACATTTTCCGGGACATTTCAAAATTGTAATTTTTATTTTGGAAATAAAGTTTAATTTTTAGTATTGTTTAAAGAAAAAATTATTTTTTATATAAACTTGATCTTTATTGTGAGAGAAATAAAATTGGTTAAGCAATAATTCCATATTAGGCATTAGGGCTTATAAGCGGGCATTATCATAATGCCCGCTTATAATGCCCTAGGTGTGATAGCAGGTATTATTGCTATCATAACATATTCCGTTTCTAAGGTATTATAGATCAATAATAGATAGGTAAAACATAAAGAGAATTTGAGGCGAATCTAGGAGCTAAAAAGTCATACAGAGTGGTATTTGAAAAAAATAAATTTTAGTTACTTTTTGTTAAAGCGAAAGTCGCAAAAATAAATTATTACCTTTCAAAATAGGGCAACTATTTTGAAACAATATCTCTGTGAAATCCTCAAAGCAAAACCTGACTCTAACCTTCAAACTATTGGAAATCCGAGGGTAAAGTGTAATTAATTTAACTGTTTTTTTAAGTAAAATAATGTAAAGCTTTTGATATGTTTAACTAATCAAGACAAACATTTTTAAATTGACAAAACAAAATATTTTTTTAAAAGTAATAGCGTCTAAACTTGTGGTTTATCGAAATAAAGCCCTCGTTATACCTTAAAGGAATTTCAAAGAACCGCGAAGCATAACCGCATAAATAATTTGCAGCATCATCAAATAATTTATGGATAAACACAACATGGGTTGCTGCTTAGCCAAGCTCTCGTGTTCGAACGCTATCAGTGACATGTTGACGGCATGTCAGCTTTCCGCCGCTATCTTAAAGCTGCTTGATCGAGCGTAAATCATATTCTACTTCCTGTACAAGGCGGGGAATACTACACCGTGTTTATACCCTTAATAAAAATACATAATTTAAAAAAAATATATGGGTTATATTAAATTTAAAAGAAATGCCTATCTATAAATAAAGTGATTTCAAATTTATTACCTTTCCCTGGTTTAAGAAAAAAATCCTGTTTTTTTTTCAAGTACGTAAGAAATTTGGTAGGAAAATTTTTCACTTAAAAATGGTGTGAAAACGTAATATATTTGTAATCTTTAAAGACTGCTCAGTGTGCAAAATTGGTCTTGGTTGGTTGGTGGGTTTAAGCGGGGTTGGTCACGTGCTCATGTTTGCACTGCAGGCTAGTGGCTCATTGTGCTCGCCTTTCTTGTTATAAAAGTCCGCTCTTTTTTATCAGGTCTAATGGGTTTCTACTAAGATGTCCATGCGAAAACAAAGCTCCGCTCTGTGTGTTTCTGTACTTCAGTGTATTGCATTAGTATTGGCATGGTGCGCGACGAAAACAACATCTGACGGCTGCGTAAAATCATGCTGGAAAGTGGGGGAGAAATATTTAATAAATTAATTTATTTTTCGTAAATAAATATATTAAACCTGGTCAGCACTGTAAATGACTGTTGGATAACATTACAAATGTCAGAATAACTTCTGGTTAAATCTCCTAGGTGAAAATGACCGAAATTTTTGGAGTATCTATGCAATTTTGAGATTATGTCAGTGGGTTATCATAACTCAAAAACTAGCGGGCTCCGACAAAAATCGGTAATTAGCCCAATAAGTAAAAAATCACTTGATAAACTTCCGAGTCTAGGACTTTTCCAATATACTTAACACCAACTCTACTTACTTGAAGGCTTTATAGCCATTTTCTCTATTCACAATCACAGAAGACTAGACAGACACTAAAGTCAGTTTTGCAGACATTCCTTGATTACTTAGTCTATTTAAACCGTTAAAATCCACCGGTGTCTTCAACGGTGCTAAGTGCTAAGATACAGGGCGACCTCTCGGAGTATCCAGCCTTACTGCGGTAATGCGGGGCTCTGCTATGGTGGACTATTATTTCCCTAGCTCCAAACAGAAAGCGGACAGAACCGCTTTTATAGGAAAAAAGTAACAAAGGTCACAAGCAGACAAGGGTGCAATCCGTTTCAAAAGGTGCCCCCAAAGTTACAGGCGCCTGTTTCACAAGGAAGAGCTAATCCATTACGAACAAGCAGGTGCTTAGGAAGGGATCCCTGAATCCAAACAAAAGGAGTACAGAACCGCTTTTATAAGAAAAGGGGTTCCCTGGCTTTAAACAGAAGGCGGATAAAACCGTTTTCATGGGAAAAGGTCGGAGATACGGCCTCAGAAGGGTTACATTTGGTTTCTGGAACCTGGTAGCTACCCACGTCACTATACCGGGAAAGGAGGGCATGACGGATCTAATCGTCGACTCTTCATACTTTTCAGGAGACAGGAACACCAGAACAGCTTTCTTTCAATTTTATATCGGAATCATTGGAAGTCTGATCCTGTTGGAAAAAATATAAAAAGATATAAGCCACAATAGACCATGCGGTTGCGGTTAAGGGCGTAAAAGGTCTATTCACTTTAAACCTAACCTAAACCGAGTCTATTAAACATAAATTTTTATTTTTAAAACTCGCAAATCATTAAAAAAAACTCCAGGAAAAGACAGGAACAAACGAACACGACAAAATACGAGTAAGTTTTTCTTCTTGTTACGTCAAATTGAAAGTTGTTTGGCTAAGCCCGAATCCCAAAAATCTTTTTGGCTAAGCGGAAAATTGGAATTCAACACCTTTTTGTCTGCGCGCATTTATTAATTTTTTTTTTAATTTCCAACCTGCCGGAAATATAGAAAATTTACAGTTACTATTTCTGCCAGTATTCTTACATTTAACCACACAACCTATCACACCATTTAAAATATTTTTATCTAATTGTTTACATTTAAATCAACCCTGATCTAACGAAAAATTTAAACCACAGGCGGCGCTGCAATCGATTCAACTGTCCTCCCATACACTCCGCCCCTGTCAATATTACGCGTAACGCTATTTCCTTCTTTTTCCTAGCAAACCCGAATGTGTAGACCATTTTGGTGCCCATATTCTGAAAGTGTTTCCTTAGATGAAGTGGCCGTCAAAGCCTTAGAAATTTTCCTGAAACTGAGAGGCCCAGGGTAGGAGGCCAGCTGTTAATTTCTTGGGTTCGCCTAGGTTGCCTTTGCATGTCTTTTGACCAGGTGATGCGTAAAAACCACCATAATTTTGTAACTTCTCACTTAATGACTTTGAATATTGGATAGGGTAGGTTTAATTCCCGGCCAAACCGGCTTCCCTTGACTTACCCTTTTTAGGAAGGTCATTGGCAAAATCCTCCCCTTTTGGCCCCGTTTCAAAGTTGGCTGCCCCATTTTCCGGGGCCTTTTACCCCTAGTGCCGACTTTACCCGAAGATCAGGGGTTTGATACCCAAATTTTTCCCTTGTTTTCCCCAATTTTTAAAATTCCCGGTTAACCAACCCAATTAATGCCTTTCCCAAATCTTGAAAAGGGTATGTAAGGGGTTTTGCTAAACTAAATTTTTAAAATTACGGTTTGGTTTTTCTCGTGTAAATTTTGTTTTAAAGGGGCCCTTGGTAGCCCCCAAATAACTTGTGGTTGGAGAAATTTTCGTTGGACAAATGTTTTGGGAATACTTTTGGCAATACCTCGTAGTTTTTTTACACTTATAGCTTTGTTTTAAGTATTTGTTGTCTCAAAATATTTCGCAAAATATCACTTTTTTATTTTCCCAAGAATTTTTCATAGTATGTTTATTCCCATAAAATAGTAACATTTAAAACCCCAAAATACGTTTGCAAAACGAGGGATTTGCTAATGTGACAAGAAGGGACGGGGAGGTCTAAGAAAAGCAATTTTCGGGAGCCCCCATAAAACAATTATTCCTTTTTTTTTTCTTGATTTTCTTTTTGTTACGTCATGACGAAAGTCGTTTGTAAAATTTAATATTTTGATGTATACATTGTCGTTACAATAGCTTAGTACAACTAATCAAATTTAATTATGTTTGTTTCGGCACCGGTAGTGTGGTTGGACGCAACCGGTTCCTCTACAGAACCAACTATTTATAGGGAAGGGAGGGTCCAGCTTTTGTGACGTAATATTTATAGGGGGTCGCAAAGAGTATGACGCGGTGGACAAAGGGGGGAAGGGGGTCAAAAATGTTGAAATTTAGCGTGACGTAGTTTGAACGGCCCCTAAGAATTTAAATATAAAAGTTTCAAACTTTAATAAAATGAGAGTTATACCTTTCACTTACGATTATTGTACTTAAGCTGCAATAATTATTTTTTCCAAACTAAACATATGGTAATGTAAAAACTAGTATTTCAGGAATTTAATTTAATATTAAATTTTAATAAATAAATTGATTATTTAAATATTTAATTTGTATGTCAATTCATATTATTACTTTAATTAAATATTTATAAATTTTTAAGTACTTTGTTTAATTTAATGGAAACTGTTTAAACTTTAGAAGTTTTAAGGATGCCATTGTTTCAAATGTTATATGTCCTAAGATTCGTAAAAAAATAATTATGGGCCAAATTCAAGTATTTTGCAGTATTTACTTCTTGGTCATTGTGTAGCTTTAAGGATTAACTATTTATTCGATTACCGAGTAATAGAGTAAGACGTACTCGCAGTATCAATAGACGCCTTACATAATCGATAGTATTTAAGAACACCAAAAACGGTTAAGAATCGATTACTTTACACAAATACTCCATTACTAAATATTTTATCATACAACATGTCCAGATGATGTCTTCTGATTGACTTATATACATGTGTAAATTCTACGAGCTAATACACTATACATACCTTAAATAAGTTTTATTAAACCCAAAAAACTGCTTTTCTTTACTCTGCTGATATACCCAAAATAATTAGCTAAATAAACTTAATTTGTATATTTTTCACTTTGTATACTATTTTTATCAGACATTGTTGTCTGTCAAAAAAATTTTCTGCTTTAGAAATATTATAGCACAAGTAATTTTTTTAAAAAGCAAATATTTTTATTTTATTTTGTTAAAGCAAATTGACAAACTTGACTGAAAAGCTTCAAATTGATGAAAATCCGAAGTTTTTTGTCTGACTGTTTACACTGCTTGTAATTACTGGGCTCCCAAAGCTTCCACTAAAAGATTAAAGTCGAAAAATAATTAATTAACCTTTCGGATCTCCAGTAAAAGGGGATTTGATTAAAGATTTCCCAAATTTGATTAAACAACTTGGAGAAATATCATCAAAGCGTCAGAAATTAGTATTAACGAAGGCAAACAAAAATTAATATTGGGGTCTGCTTTGCCTAAATGGACCAAGTTTAGCTTCAGTTCAAAAATAAATTAATTTTAAATGTAAAAAGCCCCTCAAATGTAATATAAAACAAACTATAGCACACGATTTACTCCATCTTTTTTGTATGTGTTTTAATATAACTGAGAAATCTTTATTTAAAAAATATACATTTATCAACGTAGACCTAATCATGAGCACATAATAAAAAGTATGTCGTTTTTTATCCCCTAAAGAAGTCATAAACAAAAAAAAACAAGATTTTTTTGGGACTTTTAAAATTGTTTTCAATATAAAAGTTCCACGATGTCCAACAATTTTAAAGTTCTGGCTTTTGGTATTTATGGTACCTCATGAAACCATTCTCTTAAAATGGTTTGAGTTATACAAGTCTGCTTGTTTCAGCATTATTTGATAGGTTTTTGGCCTAAAATAAAAGACCTTTTTTATTGTAGTGCAAATATTTTTAATTCTCTTTAAATTTTCTAAAAATTTTCTACGGATTTAAATGAAAGCTTTAGATCAATTTGTACTTAGAATGTACAAAATTTAAAACAAATTATACTAAAAGGAAACCCAGGTTAGCCAAAATAAAAGAAAAGACTAAGAAATACTCAAGATGGTTTCTACTGAGTAGTTTGAGTTAAATTTATTAAAAAATAATTCTTTTATTAAATAAAAACACTCTTAAAATAAAAATATCAATAATTAGGTAATTAATATGCTATATTTTAAAAAATTTAACATGGTTAGTTGTGGTTAGTAATACAAAATAATCCAAAAATAGAAACAGGTAAAGGAATCTACTTATCTCAAATTTGTTGTCAATTTGTTTCCAAATAATAAATGTATGTCAACAATAAAATATATTGAAATACTGAAATGACCATTTGTTTATTTTAAACTTAGGAGAAATGACAAAGGTTTTAAAGTGATGTGTATAATGTTTCTATATTTTAATAATGTAAGGAATTAAAAGAAATTTTACAATCTTAACTTGGAAGATCTAAGATTACTTTCGGTAATTAGATTAGGTAGACTTAGGTAAATGTAATTTAATTATAAACTAAAAATAAAAATATTATTAATTCTGAGGAAAAATACAACGGTAGTTACTATTAAAAAAAAAGAAAATAATAAATAATCTTATTTAACAAGGTAATTTAATAACTCTGTCGGCGTTTAATTCCAAATTGATAATTGTAGAATAAAATCACCACAAAGCAGATTCGGATTCAGTCATATGAAAAAGGGTATTTAGGTAAGGGTTTGGTGAAAACGGATCGATTTAAAAATCACAGGCGTAGTTCGTAAGGGAAAGTTTAATGTCAAAATTACAAATTAATTTCCTTATCTCGCTAAGCTCCAAATTTCATCATATTGACTGTCAAATTCGGAAAA
>JAHBCN010016278.1:0-19694 GCA_019359885.1 Listronotus oregonensis
AAAGTTTGATGTTTTTTTAAATTTTTTGGGAAAGAGTCTGAAACTCACACTGATTACATTTAAATATATCAACATTATCAGAATTTTTTGTAAAAGAAGATGTTTTAAATACCCTTGTGGAGGTCTGAAACACACTGATCACAAAACATATTAATATTGTCAAATTTTTTTTAAATGAAGATTTCTTTAAACTCCCTTTTTCAAAAGTCTAAAACCCCAAACACATTTAAACATATTAAAATTTCCGATTTTTTTGTAAAAAAAAGAGGGGGTTTTTTAAATCCTTTTTTGAAAGGTTTAAAATTCCTGATCACATTTAAACAACTATATCTTCAATTTTTATGCTTAAGAAAATGCACCTTTAAATTGGTTTGGCATTTTTGGGGTAAGTACAATGATCACATTTAACATATTAACATCTTCGGGGGTTTTTGCGGAAGATGCCCTTTAAACTGGCTTCAAAAAAGGGGTTTATAAATTGATTGCATTTAAAAAAAATCAACATCTTTGGGATTTTTATGCCTGAACCATGATCTCTATTGGTTTTTTTCAAAAAATTTTAAAATCAAGTCCTTTAAACATTTAACATCTTTGGGATTTTTATGCCGGGAAGATGCCCCCTTTAAAATCAATTTCCCAAAATTGATAGCACACTGATCGCATTTCTATTAACGTTTTTAGGATTTTTTGGGTTTGTTTCGATTTGTTGATGGCTTTTTCGATTATAGATCTTTCCCCTTATCATTAGAAAAAAACCCCAAAAAGGAAAAAGTGCACTATATTTTTATTTGTATTATGTAATATTAAATAATAAAAATTTTTAGTAAAAAAAAATTTAATTTTAAAAATTAAATCATCCAAATTACATTTTAATTCAAAAAAAATTCAATCATGTTAATAATAAAATTTTCCAAACGTTTGAAAATTTTAAAAAAAAGGGTAAATATAATTTCTAATTTTTTTTTACCGAGAGCTGCTGGGAATTTTTAAAAATTAAAATTTTTATACCAAAGGCCATAAAAAAATTAGAAAATAGGGGTTTTTTTCCCTGGCTTAATAATAAGTGAAGAACACTCAGTAGCCACCCATGGTTTTTATAACAGGAAATTCAAATACCAAAAAAAAAATACATCATACACTCTATTTAGATAAACATTTTTATTTAAGGCAAAAACAGATTAAATGGGGGCTGTAATATAATAAACACACCCCTCTATTTTTTTTAAATGTGTCCATTCTTCTGCGCAATAAAATTTTTCCCAAAAACATTTTCATTAAATTTTAAATTCACTAAACATACCTTTTTTAAAACATTTAATTTGTTTTCTCCCAAAGTATTTCCCAAAAAAATTTTTTTGGTTATTTTAATGTTAAAAAACACCTTTAAATTTCTGGAGTCACTAAAAAACCAAACCAAAAAAACCTGAACGATTTTTTAAATTTAAAAAAAAATTTTTCTTCGGTGCTTGTAAAGAAAACTTGAATGTTTTTAAGCCATGGCGTGAATAAACGCCCGAAAAAATGCAAATAATGACATATGTTATGGCAGAAACAATTTTTAGACATATAATAAGTTTAATTTAGAAACACACACACACACCAAATAAACGTAAAAAAGGGAAAAAATCATTAGTCCAGGAAACGAACCATTTTGCCTTTTAATGTTTTCAAAATGCATAGAATGACTTGAAATTTTGACAGTAAATAGGAAATAGTCCAAGGATCAAAATCAATAGCATGCCGAAGGGCGCCTTTACCTTGGGGGTGGTTGCCAAACCATCTCGGGGGTGGATTTTTTTATATATTTTGACACAGCACTCCAAAGAAAAATGATTTATAAGCAAAAAATGTGCATGCACGGAGTTTTTCGTCGATAAAATCAACGTTTTTAATCGGTTTTTTGGAAATAACTCGATAAGTATGCATTTTATCAAAAAAATTGTAAATAACAAAATTATAGCTTTTAAAAAAACGAATAAAATGTTTTTTGTAATTGCTGTGGGACCAATACAAACCAAGTTGTGGTTTGTTAAAGGTAAGCTCTTATTCATCAAACACAAAATTTCAAAGTTTCAAAGGCAAATAGCGCAAAATCTACGTATTTTTCGAGGAAAATAAATAATAACTTTTTTGAAGCATTTGCAAAGAAGTTTCTTAAAAAAAAGTATATATCATAAAAATTCAGTGAGTTATGATTAAAATAAGGTTAGACAAACATTTTTTGAGTGCAAAAATCTTTGAAAACTCAGAGAATAATTGAAAAAGGGCTACCAGAGTCGTAGCCCTTTTTCAATTATTCTCTTTATCTATGTATCATAAATACGTTCTAAAATTTTAACCGATTTAAATTGATCAATTTAAAAAAAAAAATGGAGCTGCAAATGAGAGTCAAATTTTAAAATTTTTATAAAAAATGCCCTTTTTTCTTCAAAGTAACTTAAAAACTAAGGAAGATACGTAAAAATTACTACAGTATCAAATTGTAGCTTTTTAAATTACAAACATTTTGCTTTTTTAAATTTACTGTATGACGAAAATTAAGTGAGATATAAACGTTTAAAACGCATGTGTATAGACGACCGATACCTTGTTTCAGCCCCTTAAACTCACCCCTTTAAAAAAGTAAGGGTTTTTAACAGTTTTAATATAAAGGACCGTATAGCTCTTGAAAAAACCAACAAAATGGTTTTTTAAAACCCTTTTTATCACAAAAACTGAAGGAGGTATGCTTAAAAAACCAATTTTTTGAAGCATTTTAAAAGCGATTCGATGCATTTTTTTTAAACCGCGTTTTTGTACTATTTTTGGCATTGTAATATTGTAAAGGGTGAATTTTTAAGAATTAAAAAATTACAAAATTAAATTAGTAATACTTTTGGGATGACAGATTTTTTAATTACAACTCTGTGAAAATGTGTTTAAATGTTTTAAGGAATAAAATACTTATTTTTCAATTTATATGAGCCTAATTTTATGTGACTTAAGGTTTAATATGAGAGTTCTAATATTTTGCAACAAAATAAAAAGCAACCTTTAGCCTAATGGAGATTTTGAAGAGAAGGCGAGTTAAGCTAAATTCCAAATTTTCATGCAAATCTATGCATTTTGAAAAAATTGCGAGGTTTTGCACTTTTTCTAGTTTCTATTTCTGGACTACATTTCAAGTTCGAAGAAGAAAATAAAGCATTTTAGCAGTTGCGGGTTATTTGTTTCGCATTATCAGATAATATCCCACAAAGACTTGTGTTAACAGACAACCAAATCATGCAATTATTGCAGTTAACTACACCTAAACATCTCAGTGGTGCCACAATGGTCGTTTCAAAAATAATTACTACTTCAACTTAAAATTCTATTAAAGTAGGAATCTACCTTGCTTCAGTTTGTTCTAACTCTTCCTCCTTTATGTCTACTTCCTCGTTTTTTAACTTAATAAAATATAGACTTGGAAATATTTATCAAGTGTTAAGGCCAAGAAATTTAAGAAAACAGTTCGGTTTGTCTGACAGGATCTACTCATGTGTATTGTCATCTTTAGTATTTTTATGCCATAAAAGATGCCTTCTTAAATTTTTTTTCCAAAAAGTTTGTTACTCGCATTGATGGCATTTAAACATATTGACATCTTTGGAATTTTTATGCCGGAGAAGATGCCTTTTTAAATGGCTCTTCCGAAAAGTTTGGTAATCACACTGATCACATTTAAACCAATCAACATCTTCGGGATTTTTATGTTGGAGAAGATGTGATTTTAAATTGTGTTTCCGAACAGTTTGATAATCACACTGATCGCATTTAAACATATTAACATCATCGGGATTTTTATGCCGGAGAAAGTGCAACTTTAAACTACATTTGTGAAGAGTCTGAAACCCACACTGATCGCATTTAAACATATCTATGTTTTCGAATTTTTTATGTAAAAGAAGATGCGTTTTTAAACTATTTTTGTGAAGAGTCTGAAACTCACACTGATCGCACTTAAACTTATCAACATTATCAGAATTTTTATGTAAAAGATTATGTCTTTTTAAACTACTTATGTGAAGAGTCTGAAACTCACACTGATTACATTTAAACATATCAACATTATCAGAATTTTTATGTAAAAGAAGATGATTTTTTAAACTACCTTTGTGGAGAGTTTGAAACTTACACTGGTCACATTTAAACATATTAATATTTTCAGAAATTTTATGTAAATGAAGATGCGTCTTTAAACTCCCTTTGCGAAGAGTCTGAAACTCACACTGATAACATTTAAACATATCAACATTTCCAGATTTTTTATGTAAAAGAAGATGCGTTTTTAAACTACCTTTGTGAAAGGTTTGAAAATTACACTGATCACATTTAAACATATCTATATCTTCGGGATTTTTATGCTTAAGAAGATGCACCTTTAAATTGCGTTTGTGCATTGTTTGATAAGTACAATGATCACATTTAAACATATCAACATCTTCAGGGTTTTTATGCTGGAGAAGATGCCACTTTAAACTGGACTTCAGAAAGGTTTGATAGCCACATTGACCGCATTTAAACATGTCAATATCTTTGGGATTTTTATGCCTGAGACCATGCCTTTCTATACTGCGTTTGTGCAAAGTTTGAAAATTACACTGATCACATTTAAACATATCAACATCTTTGGGAGTTTTATGCCGGAGAAGATGCATCTTAAGATCATATTTCCGAAAAGTTTGATAGTCACACTGATCGCATTTAAACATATTAACGGTTTTAGGACTCTTTGGGTTTCGTTTCTGCATTTGTTGATGGCTGTTTTCGATTATATGATCTTCTTGATTATTAGAAAACATCCTAAAACCAGAAAAAAAAAATTGTGCACTATCTTTTGGTTTGTATTATTTAATATTCAATAATAAAAAAATAGTAGTAAAATATATCAAGTTTACAATATTAAATTATCTACATTAGATTTTAATTCAAAAAATGCAAACATGTCACTAATAAAATTTACCAAACATTTTAGAAAATTTGAAAAGAAGGGATAAGATATAATTTGCAATTTTTTCCTATATCGAGAGCTGCTGGGAACTTATGACAAATTGATTTAATAATTCTTGATACCAAAGGCCATAAAAAAATTTAAAAAATAGGAGCTCTTTTTCCATGGCTTAATAATAAGTGAAGAACACTCAGTAGCCACCCATGGTTTTTATAACAGGAAATACAAATACCAAAAATAAAATACATCATACACTCTATTTAGATGAACATTTTTATTTAAGGCAAAAACAGATTATAACTGAGACTGTAATATAAGTAAACACACCCACTCTATTTTTTGAAATGTAAGTCCATTCTTCTGTCAGCAATAAATTATCCAATAACATTTTCATTAAAGTTTTAAATGTCACCAAACATAACTTTTTGAAAAGCGTTTAATCTGTTTTCTCCTACAGTATTTCCCAAAAAACTTTTGAATTATTTTAATGTTAAAAAACACCTTTAAATTTCTGAGGTAGTGACTGAAATGCCAACCATAAAATCTGAACAATTTTCTTAAATACAATAATAATTGTATCTACAGTGCTTGTACAAGAAAACTTGAATGTTTTGAAACACAGCAAACAATAACATATGTTATGACAGAAACAATTTCCTAGACAGTATAAGTAGAGTTTAATTTAGACACACACACTGAATACACGTCAAAAAGAAATAAATAATTTTAAGTTTAAAGAAGAAAATTAAGCATTTTAGCAGCAGTTTTGCATTGTCAGATAATAGCCCACAAAGACTTGTGTTAACAGACAACCAAAACATGCAATTAATTTATTTATTTATGTATTTATTCACAGTACAGTACACTACAGGGATAAATTCCTAAATGGTACAAAAATTAATATAAAAAAGAAATAACATACAAAACATAAAAAGACTTAAAAATACATAAAAAATAAAAAAACTTACAATACTTGTAACTGCCCTACATACAATAGTTGCTAAAAATATTACAAGAAGATGAAGTTTCACATAGCAGGAAACTCAAACAATACATATCAACACACAATCACAGCAGTCCCATTTAAGTAAATACTCGATTAAGGGTTTAAAAATTTAAAATTTTAATCTTAAATCTTAAATCAGACGTCGAAAAACCTTAGCCATCTCTTAAGAGAATACAGACGTGTTTTGACCATAATTGGTCCTATGTCCTTTCCAGACGTGTTTTGACCATAATTGGTCCTATGTCCTTTCACGAAGAAGAGGGAGGTGTGACGAGTTCGACGCCTGGGGACCAAGAAATCCACCATACTCAGCAGATCACTACAGTGAATCATCCCATTAACCAGTTTATAAAGAAACAAGCTTGTCTACGACTATTCTCCAGCGTCTGCATACCTCACAGAAGCAATCTAGTTTCATAGCAGACGTCTTGATACGGAAAACGATATTTAAATAACAAATATTTAATTAATTTATGTTGTACTCTTTCAATCATGTCGATATGGCAAACATAACGGGGCTGCCAGATAACTGAGAAATATTCGAGTACACTTCTTACCAAGCAGTTATACAGTGACACAATGGCCTTCGTGCAGGTGAAGTGTCGGGAATTTCTTTTGATGAAGCCCAACATTCTGAATGCTCTGCATACGATTGTGTCGATATGAAGTTTAAATGATAAGCCTTCGTCAAAAATTACACCCAAGTCATTCACTGTGGAAGAAGTTTTCAGGATTGAGTCACCAATTTTATAGACATTATGGGTGGGTGCAAGAGATTTTGTGAAATGGATAGTAGTACATTTCGCAATATTAAGGGAAAGAGAATTCGCTTCACACCATTTTATAAATCGATTTAAATCGAATTGTAAAGCATAACTATCGGCAGTGTCGGAGGTGCAGGAAACTAAATGCAGTTAACTACACCCAAACATCTCAGTAGTGCCACAATAGACGTTTCACAAATAATTACTACTTGTACCTTGTACTAAATACTTTAATAAAGTTGGAATCTACCTTGTTTCAGTTTGTTCCAACTCTTCCTCCTTTATGTCTACTTCCTCGTTTTTTAACTTCCAATCTTCAAAGGTAGATAAGTTATTAAATCTAAAAAAAAAATAGAATTTGAAATTTAAACTTAAAAATAAAAAAATAAATATCCTTAGAATATCCTTTCTATAGCCCGGTATGTAGTTTAAATAAATAAATAAATAATTATATATTATTTTAAAATTTGGATTAAATGACCAGAGGTTCAAAAAATTCAAAACCATTAACAGTTGTTTAAATTTGGCAATTTCATTATTGATATGCAGATCCTTAGTATAAATGGATTTATCCCAGAATATAAGTAGTCATTCTGTTTCAAAATGTTGGTAATACAACAAAACTTCACTTATAATTGTTTATAAAAACAGATAGAAAAAGTCAACTGTCTTATTAATTTATGGTAAATATATGTTAAGTTGCAATATTTGCCAAATGAAAAATTTATATGATAATAAAATATTTTGTAATTGGTGTACAAAATTATGTATGAATATTATAGGTACAATAGGTATTTCAGGATCTTTTTTAAAAAGCTATCTGGGTACCGATTATTTCAAGCAAGGTAACTTATTTTAAACCAAGTAAATAAAACAATGTTTATATTGCTATTCTTAAAACTAATACCAACTTACTTATCCAAATCCATAGCCGAGGAATCCAAGATACATTTAATATCATTTTTAGCATTTTTTGAAAAGTCTTCAGATTCAAAAACAACTGGCTCTTTTTTTATTACCGGACAATTGAGTGTCCTATTTTCTATGAATACATCATCAGGAACATCATATTTTTCTTTAATTAATTCGACGGAGGAATATTCTTCGAGTTCCTTAGGCTTTTCGACTTTAATGGAAGGAGATGCAGAAAATTTTATAGAATTCACTTGGTTGCACCCTACTTCGTCAAATGATTTTTTTAACATTATTTCGACGATTTCTTTCGAAAAAGGTGATTTTTCTTTGTTATCACTGTTTTCCATCATAATAATTAACTGATAAAAATGTAGAATACAGAAAGAAAAGCGGTATTACCCAAGTTTATTAAGTATCATATTATATTGAATTTAAAACTCAGGAACAAAACATAGAACATAAAAAACAATGAATAAACCACGAAACTCCGATAACACTGAACCGTGGATCGTTAATCAGCAAAAAGACGAAGGAAACGTATCTGAAAAGAAATAGCAGAAAAAATGAAACTTTAGTTTCATTTTTATAATAACACATATACTTTCAAAAAATTCACTTAAATTTGAGTAGATAGACATCCAGAGTTACAGGGAAAAAAGAACAAAGTGGTATATTTACCCTAAGCATAGGACTATTTCGAAAGTCAGTCTGAACTTCACTTTCTGAGCAAAATAATACTCCCTTTTTTCCTTGGAGGCAGCCTTGCCGTTTGACCGTTTGAAGAAAACCAAAATGCTATTTTCCCCTCTCGCTCTAGCATGGATTCTAGAGGTAAGAATTAACCCCTCTGTGTTACAAAAATGGCCCTCAAATTGCAGTAAATTAGATGGCGTTGTGTTTCAGAGGGCCGTTTTTAAACTTCACTTTATATATTACGGTCAAGGTTATTGGTTCCCTGAGCTACACCAACGCCTCCTAGTGAGGGTCACTTTTTGAGCAAACCAGTCATAAAAGAGGGTCATTCTGACTGATACAATCCATACGCTCTAGGTGCAAGAGGCAGGGTAAAATCATATAGTTCGTGATTTTGAAGATCCAAATCTTGCGTGTTACCTATCTTAGACAGCTGTTCGCACGTGCGAGCGGCTAGGCTACCTCTAGGTAGGTAGGTCTCTCTTCTCCAAACCTTCGAGCATATACTATAGGGACCTTCAAACTTCCTTGACTAGGAGTAACCCAAGGGTGGTAAACTTAACAAGGAGTGCTTGATTTTTACTATTTGTCCGCAAATATAGGTTATATTTTGACGTCAGCGTTTTTCCCAGAATCTAGGACGATCATTCAAAAATTTCAGACCGGTATGAGAGTTGGATCGATTCATTTTGAAATTTTTCAGCCCGCAAAGGTACTTGAGTGTTAAGAAGGGGTGGTTCTAAGGGCACTACCGGTCCAACTATTTTTATATGGCTTTTTTATGACTCTAGGGTGTATTTTGTATACAATACTGTTCCCGTATAAACACGGAGCCTAGTTTTACACCTTTTTATTGGATATCAGGTTTACAAACGTTTCTATGGTAACACTTCAACGTAACGTAATTATGACAATTCTTTAACTGTCTGTCAACTTCTTATCTCTTCGAAAGACAAAACTAAACTGGCCCGTGCGGACTTACCTTGCGCTTTTTATAGTAATGTGGAAAAGAATGGAAAAGTCTAGAATTACCTGGAAGAATTCTTTTACTACAGGATGCAAGAAAAGTGTAAAATGTATGCCTCCAGCGCCATCAGGATAATCCGCAATGGCCGTTGAAAAAAGGGAAAAACTAAGGTAATTAATATTAAATAAATTATTAACCTAAGTAAAATAATTCTAACCTACATTTCTATTAACTAAACAGATATTTTTAAAGTCCGTAACAATCCTATTGACTTATCCTCATAAGAAGAAATCTAATGACATCAAATCAGGGGGTCATTCTGACCATTTCATGGATCCTCACCTCCCTGTCCACCAGTTTGGAATATTTGGTTGAGGTACTGCCAGTCATTGATTTTGTAGTAAAATAGGGTCAAGTTTGCTGACAACCATATCATAACCTTTTCAGGATATTGCATCTTTAGGGTCTCTATGAATTGCGAATTAAAAGTGCATCGTCTTTTTATTCGCCTTTTCGAAAAGTTTCATAATCATCTCGGTCGGATTTAAAGGTATCGATATCTTTAGAATTTTATGCCAAGGAAGATGCATCTTTAAACTATGTTTGTGCGAAGTTTGGCAATTATATTGATCGCATTTAAACATATCTTAGGCATTTTTATGCCATAGAACATGTATCTTCAAATTAATTTTCTGAGATGCTTGATAATCACGCATATCTCATTTAAACATACTAACATTTTTGGGATTTTAATGCAGAAGAAAATGCCATTTAAATTATGTTTCTAAACACCTTGAAAATCACACTGATCTCATTTAATTATATTAACATCTTCTGGATTTGTATGTCGGAAAAGATGCGCCTTAAAAACATTTTTCCGAAACGTTTGATAATCACATTGAACACATTTTAAAGTGTCGATATTTGCGGGATTTTTATGCCTGAGAAAATGCATTTTTAAATAGCTTTTCTGAAGGGTCTGATAGTCACACTGATCACATTTAAACATATTAAGATCTTCGGGATTTTTATGCTGAAGAAGATGTCTCTTCAAATTATTTTTTCGAAAAGTTTGATAATTACAATGATCACAATTAAACCTATTAACACCTCTGGGATTTTTATGTCGAAGAAGATGTGCTTTTAAATTGTATTTTAGCAATGTTTGATAATCACACTGATCACATTTAAAAATATCAACATTTTTGGGATTTTTATGCATAAAAAGATGCGTCTTTAAACTATTTTTGTAAAGGGTCTGAAAATCACACTGATCGCATTTAAACATATTAATTTTTTTTGAGCTTTTTATGTCGGAGAAGATGTGCTTTTAAATTGTGTTTTAGCGATGCTTGATACTCACACTGATCGCATTTAAACATATCAACATTTTCAGGATTTTTATGCATAAGAAGATGCGTCTTTAAACTACCTTTGTAAAGAGTCTGAAAATCACACTGATCGCATTTAAAGATATCGACATCTTTAGGATTTTTATGCTGATGAAGATGTCTCCTAAAATCACTTTTTCGAAAAGTTTGATAATCACAATGATCACAATTACACATATTAACATCTCCGGGATTTTTATGTCGGAGAAGATGTACTTTTAAATTGTGTTTTAACGATGTTTGATACTCACACTGATCGCATTTAAACATATCAACATTTTCGGGATTTTTATGCATAAGAAAGCTCGTTTCATTGACTTTCGAACTGTTCCTTACAGTTTCTTCTAAATTAATCAGGACCCATAATACAGGGTGAGATAAAGTTTCGTACATTTTGAAAGAAAAATCTCTGGACCCCTCTTTTGTCCGAAGACCACAATGCCCTTGTTTATATCGTTTAAATATATATATATATATATATATATATATATATATATATATATATATATATATATATATATATATATATATATATATATATATATATATATATATATATATATATATATATATATATATATATATATATATATATATATATATATATATATAATTATATATATATATATATATATATATATATATATATATATATATATATATATATATATATATATATTTTATATTTTTATTTATATAATATTTTATATTTTATATATATATAATATATATTTTATATATATATGTTTATGCATTTTAGGAAAGCGTTTTAGCAGAGTTTCGCATTGGAGCGGATATGTATACCAGGTTAGGCAAAAATCATTAATAATTTATTACTTTGCAGTTTATGATAAGGTTTCAACCTTGGTGGCCAGTAAACTAATATAATTATATCAAAACAAAAATACATATAACGATACATGATAACCTGATATCAAACTGCTATAAATGTTTCTAAACACTGCATAAATATTATTTATACCTATAAATTATCATAACTATTCATATATATAAATCACAAAATATATTATTATATATAATATATATATATATATATATATATATATATATATATATATATATATATATATATATATATATATATATATATATATATATATATATATATATATATATATATATATATATATATATATATATATATATATTTTTATATATATTTTTAAAACGATATGGTTGCTATTTATAAAATGCCGTTATAAAACAAGAGCATTGTGGTCTTCCGACAAAAGAGGGGTCCGGAGATTTTTCTTTCAAAATGTACGAAACTTTATCTCACCCTGTATTATGGGTCCTGATTAATTTAGAAGAAACTGTAAGGAACAGTTCGAAAGTCAATGAAAAGAGCTTTCAGAATCCAGGCGGCAATTCGAAATTCGTTCAATATTTTAGGAATTACGAGAAGTTAGACTTGAAGCCAAATTTCGCTATTAACGTTTCAATTGACGCCCAGTTTAGTTCAGTGCCATTTTGTAATAATCCCAGATTTTAGTGTCAATCTATTTAAACATGTCTTAAGTTTCTTCTTTCTGTTTTTTGCTTTTCATATCTCTTTTTTGGTTTAAAGTCTCAGGAATATTGCTTCGTTGTGCAGGTTGTTTTGAAAATCTTCAACCAACTTTTTTACTTCTATAATCGTTATATCATATCCTTCTAGTATTTAAATTTGTTTTACAAAAGGAAGACTGAGCGTAAAAAAAATAATAGCACGTCGCTTTATGTTTGTAAAGCTATTATAACCGGGATATTTTTCAAGTAAATCGGGACACCGGGACTACGCCTTTAAAACTGATGTTATGTTCCGGTGTACCGGGAATGTTTAATACTTTCCGATGGAACTGTATCTCCATTTTTTTAGATTTTACAAAATTATTTATTTGAATTTTACTGGTGCTCTTAGAATTTACGTAGCGCTGACAGTAAATAAGTTTTAAAAAAATTTTTACGCCTTTAAAACTGATGTTATGTTCCGGTGTACCGGGAATGTTAATACTTCCCGATGGAACTGTGTCTCCATTTTTTTAGATTTTACAAAATTATTTATTTGAATTTTACTGGTGCTCTTAGAATTTACGTAGCGCTGACAGTAAATAAGTTTTAAAAAAATATTTTTTACGCCTTTAAAACTGATGTTATGTTCCGGTGTACCGGGAATGTTAATACTTCCCGATGGAACTGTGTCTCCATTTTTTTAGATTTTACAAAATTATTTATTTGAATTTTACTGGTGCTCTTAGAATTTACGTAGCGCTGACAGTAAATAAGTTTTAAAAAATATTTTTTACGCCTTTAAAACTGATGTTATGTTCCGGTGTACCGGGAATGTTAATACTTCCCGATGGAACTGTGTCTCCATTTTTTTAGATTTTACAAAATTATTTATTTGAATTTTACTGGTGCTCTTAGAATTTACGTAGCGCTGACAGTAAATAAGTTTTAAAAAAATATTTTTTACGCCTTTAAAACTGATGTTATGTTCCGGTGTACCGGGAATGTTAATACTTCCCGATGGAACTGTGTCTCCATTTTTTTAGATTTTACAAAATTATTTATTTGAATTTTACTGCTGCTCTTAGAATTTGCGTAGACTAGCATTTTCTTTTGGATTTTTGGGAAACAAAAATCACGTAGTCTTTGAAATTTTTTAAAAATAAATTTTTGTTTGAGGTACGCAATTGTTATTTATTTAGTTCAAAACCGAATCCTTTCGTCAATCTAGAGATGAAAAACTACACTCATCGGGAAAAACTTTTTTTTTATATTTTTGAACAATTATCAATATTTTCTACAGAAAAATTAAAAGAAATACAATTCCCAATGGAATTCCACTTTTTAAATTATAAATTCGATTGCTGTGATCATGCTTTTCCATTAAGTAGCGTAAAATTTTAGTCCAGTGTAAGCCTCAGACAAATCAATTTGTGATCAGAATGTCGGAAGATAAAAAAATGCAAAATCGGGACCAGCAAGTTTGATTGAAATGAAAATACTTATATCCAGGATTTCCATACAATTTTTTAAGACACACATCTCCAAAGTCTTTCCTAAACGGAAGGCTTGCAATGAACATTTTCGTCAAGTAAATGTACTTTCTGACACCAATTCTAGTTCCTAAAAAAAAAATTTTGATGAAATGAAAATAACTAAAGTAAATATTGATAGATTACCTCATATCCGGGATTTCCGTACAATCTTTTAAGACACACTGGACAGGCTGCACCTCCAAAGTGGTTCCTAAACGGAAAGCTTGCAATGAACATTTTCATCACATAAATGTACCTTCTGACTTCAATTCTAGTTGCTAGGTCATGTAAATATATCTTCTCACTCCAATTCTAGTTGCTAAAAAAAATCTTTTGTTGAAATGAAAATAAGGTAATTAATTGTCTAGAAAGTGTCCGCAACTCCGATTTTGGCCAAATTTGGTATACGGGGGTTGTTTGGGGCCCTGATCACAAATCTAAAAATATTTTTTGGCGGAAACGTTTCGTTTTAAAGATATCCATCATCAAACTTGAAAATGAAACTAACCTCATTTACACTATATTCCTCCTTCTTTTTTTACCCAATTCTTGAGTTTTATACTAAAGTGGAACACAATATTTTATAAACGCCTTTTAAAAACCCATTTTTATATTTATTTTACACATTTTTTCCATAAAATTGCAAAGTTTCAATTTTAATCAAGGCAGCTGTGATTGCCCATAGTGTATGTATGGTTGCGGCCTTTGAAAATGAAGCTTTGCAACTAAATGGAAAAAATGTATTAAATAAACATAAAAACAAGTTTTTAAAGGGTGTTTATAAAATAGTTTTGATCAAATTAGTCAAAAAAACAAAAATTATTGCAAAAAGAAGGAGGAATATTAGATGAGGTTAGTTTCATTTTCAAGTTTGATGATGAATATCTAGAAAACGAAACGTTTCCGCCAAAAAATATTTTTAGGTTCGTGATCAGGGCCCCAAAAAACCCCCTTATACCAAATTTGGTCAAAATCGGAGTTGCAGACACTTTTTAGACAATTACCGAAAAGGTAAAAAGTAAATATTGATAGATTACCTCATATCCAGGATTTCCATACAATTTTTTGAGACACACAGGACAGGCTGCCCCTCCGAAGTCGTTCCTAAACGGAAGGTTTACACTGGACCAAAATTTTACGCTACTTAATGGAAAAGCATGATCACAGCAATCGAATTTATAATTATAACTTTGTGGGTTTTTTGAAAACGCTAACAGGACATAGGACTTGTCGTCTAATTTTAATTTCTTTTCTGGTGCTGATAGCCTCCCGGAAGAAAAGAAGAATATTCCTCCCCGGATTCTTATTAGCGTTTTATCCCGTAGCAAAATACCGCCTTTTGGTTCCAATTTAGTCCATCGTTGGTCTGTTTCATATTTGTATTGCATCACTGAGTTTGATGGCGGAAACAGCTTGGAACCACGGAAAAATCCGTTGAACAGATGGCATTCATATGTATCTGCGTTCCCTACAATCGTAAAGTGAAACTTGCTGATCCACGTTTTGCACTTTTTTTTATCTTTCGACACTCCGATCACAAATTGATTTGTATGATGTCGTCCAAAACTAAATTTATCCACTTCGTCGCAACCTGGTGGATGTACTTTAGCTTTCAAAACAACACTTCTTTTAAACCCCTTTTTCGTTTTAATTAGTTCATTTCCCAGTTTCGAAATAAAGCCATAATACTCCGGCACCATGACTCATAACCATAAAATATAGCCCTAATATAGCAGTGGTATATTTTATGCTCATGACTAGACGAGAGTCAACTGTCACTGTCACTGTCTAGCAGTCTAGCACAAAATACGAAACACAAAATACGAAAAGTCTAGCCCAGTGTTGCCAACCTTTCATGAAGGAAATTCCCTATTGGGGTGGAAAAAATTCCCTAAAATTCCCTATAACAACACAAACAAATGATTAAAAGGACACAAAAACAATAATGGACGTGTTTTTAAATTCGCACAAATACTACAAATTAATAATGTTACATTTTCCCACACCAGGATCAATAAATCTTATTCTTCTTCTTTTACCAGCGAAATTTTAAATTAGGCGCCACTAGAAATATCAGTTTGGTTTTCGTCAGAGCCGAACATGATCGAATAAGTCGAGGTAAATAAAGACGATTTCACGTTTAGGGTATTTTGGTCAGAAATAGATGATATCGAATTAATATTGATAATCCGATTATTGAAAAAACCGCTATCATGGATTATTCAGATTTAATATACGAAAATAAAATTTAAATCTAAAAATTAAATCTGAATATCGCATGATAGGTTATTTCAATAATCGGATTATCGATTATTTTTAATTCAATTATCACATCACTATTCTGACCAACCAAAGTACCTACCAAAAGGGCGAAATCGTCTATATGTATCTTAGACAAGGAAAGAGAGAATGGTATCCTACCATTTAACTGATCGTTAATCAGCAAGACGTACAGTGTTGCCAGATGAACTGCAGAGAAAATCGTGTAACTCGGATTCCAAAAATCGTGTAAATTAGAAACAGCGTTAAATATTAAAATAATAATTAAAAAAACAAGTAATAAAAAACGGAAGACAACATATATTTTTTATTTTAATAAATAAAACATCATATTATTCTTTTAAAACAACAAATAAAATAAATACAGAACATTTAGGGATTATTATATTACGAAGACTCAGAAATACTTGAGTCTTCGCCTAAATACAATAACTAAAAATCATGACATGTTTTACTTTCCATAAAAATTTTTGTGTACAAAATAGCTTCTATTGTTTTTGTTTTCAATTTATTGCGAAACTGGGTTTTAATTAGGTTGATTTGAGAGAATACCCTTTCTACAGCAGCACACGAATGAGGCAAACAAAAACTTTAAACAAATTAGTTTAAATTGGAAATTGTGGCAAATCCCCTATTTTCACATGGACAATATCCTTCCAAAATGTTGAAATATCATTTTCAATGCCTTCCAGACTTGAAAATTAAAGATTTAATGAAAAGTGATTACTTTTTTGTAAGATTTACATTGTCATTTATGTAATCGTGTAAAAAAAGACTGAAATCGTGTAATTACACGATTAATCGTGTAATCTGGCAACACTGAAGAAGTATGACATAAATTCACTTTGGTTAAACTTGTAGTAGATAGACATCCGGTAAGCGGAAGAAGAACAAAGTGTATATTTACCAAGTAGGACTATTTCAAAAAGTCAGTTTAAACTTCACTTCGAGCATATACCTTCCTGGAGGTAGCCTTGCCGTTTAACCGTGCGAGCGAAAACCACAATAGGTCTACTTTTCCCTCTCGCTCTAGCATGGATTCTAGAGGTAAGGATCAACCCCTCTGTGTAAAAATGACCTCAAATTGCAGTAAATTAGACGGCGTTATGTTCTAAAGGCCTTTTAAATGTCACTTTTATATTGCGTCAAAATCATTGGTTCCCTGAGCTACACCAACGCCTCCTAGTGAGGGTCACTTTTAGAGCAACCAGTCATAAGAGGGTCATTCTACGAATCAATCCATACGCTCAGGTGCAAGAGGCACTAGCGGCCGGAGAAGCTGAAAATATTCCCAGAGGAGAAGTCCAACTCGACACGAATGCCTTGGCGCGATTGTTGTTGTGTAGTTAGTTGCCTACCTAACGGGCGTTAATTGTACGTTAGATTAAGAAAAATCCCAAACAATTAATAATTATTACAATGTTCTTAAAAAAATAAATAATAAGAAATTAAATTAGTGCATCTTTATCGATATCACCAATAAAAATATTATTAAAACTAGTTATTTATGCAAAAAAGTGGTTAACTTTTAGTCTTTTTACGCACGGACCCTCGCTATATAACTTATTCAATTTTTATTTGGATCGTTTTCCTAAAATATTTATATCAGAAATTAAAAACTAAATATATCCAATAAGATATTAATAAAGCGAGTGTCATAAACTATGTTTGATATAAAATAATTATAATATATTGGCAAAATGTTGAATTATAGTTTCACTTTAGGCACTAGTGTGTAATGTAAATTACTGGACCTTTTTGTTATACCCACCCACAGAAATCATATAAAAACATGCCAAATTGACAAAGCATTTTAGTGATTTATCACGTCTGAAATAATGAAAATAAAAAGCCCCTTTATCTACAGAACTAACCATGATCGCCCTTTCTGGCTGATTCTCGTGGGGCCAGAGGGGCGGTCATGGTTGTTCGTAGTTAAGCGTTTTTATTTCCCCTTATATTTGGCGTGATAAAATCATAATATACCTAGTAAAAAAAACATTCCTCTCCCATCAATACCTTCAGGCACTTGACTGATGTCGTAAATCGTTCGTGTTTGGGAATACTTTTCCGAGCTCTCCGCATCCGCTAGTGCAAGACTAAGGGTAAAATCATATAATTCGTGATTTTGAAGATCCAACTCTTGCGTGTTACCTATCTTAGACAGCTGTTCGCACGTGCGAGCGGCTAGGCTACCTCTAGGTAGGTCTCTTCTCCAAACCTTCGACATATACTAGAGGGACCTTCCAAACTTCCTTGACTAGGAGTAACCCAAGGGTGGTAAACTTAACAAGGAGTGCTCGATTTTTACTATTTGTCCGCAAATATAGGTTATATTTTGACGTCAGCGTTTTGCCCAGAATCATTCAAAAATTTCAGACCGGTATGAGAGTTGGATCGATTCATTTTTTCAGCCCCCCGGAGTTACTTGAGTGTTAAGAAGGGGTGGTTCAATTCCATTTGACCTCCGGGTCAGTGAAGTCTCGCGATAAAAATACATAGTTTTTCCGGGGGAAAGGGGGCTGAAGGAGCTTTTTATCAACGGCTTTTTCCATCCCGGGGGTCAAAAAGAAACTCAAGCCAAACGATGGAGTCCTTCTTCTTTGGGGGTAAGGCTGTTTACGATGATTCCTATATATGTTTCTTTCTGGGAGCCCCACCAAAGGGAATTTTCCTAATGGCGGAAGATGGTTGCGCGTCCCGGAAGGAGCGGTTCTGACAGAAAACGGTTTGGCGTCCAGTAGCGGGCTTCCTGGTCGGAGTCCATTTTTTTTGCCTTAAAAAAATAAGAAAATATTTTAGAAAATTTTAAGTTTTGTGAAAATTTCGGGAAATTTTCCCGGGGCTTGGCCCGACAATCCCGAGATTCCACTGACAAAGCCCTGGGAAAGCTCACGTTGCCTGCAACCCTGTCTGGAAAGGGGAGAGCTGGCGAACGATTTCCCGGAAGAAATCAAAGCCAAAAAAAGGGAAAAATCAATAAAACAAAAAAAGGGGTGGTTCTAAGGCTAGTACCGGCCAATTATTTTTATATGGCTTTTTATGACTCTTTGGGTGTATTTTGTATACAATACTGTTCCCCTATAAAAACACGGATCCTAGTTTTACACCTTTTTATTGGGTATCAGGTTTACAAACGTTTCCCATGGTAACACTTCAACGTAACTAATTATGAAATTTTTTAACTGTCTGTCAACTTCTTATCTCTTCGAAAGACAAAAAATAAACTGGCCCGGCGACTTATTTTTCGCTTTTTTTAGTAATGTGGAAAAAAAATGGGGAAAAAAATAGAATTACCTGGAAAGAATTCTTTTTAAAGGGTGTAAGAAAAGTGTAAAAAAGTATGCATCCCGCGCCATCAGGATAATCCGCAATGGCCGTTGAAAAAAGGGGAAAAAATAAGGTAATTAATATTAAATAAAATTTTTAACCCCCAAAAAAAATAATTCTAACCCCCAAAATTTCTATTAACTAAAAAGATATTTTAAAGTCCGTAACAATACTTTTACTTATCCTCATAAGAAGAAATCTAATGACATCAAATCAGGAATCATGCTGACCATTTTCATGAATCCCACCTCCCTATCCACCAGTTTGAAAATATTTGGTTGAGGTACCGCCAGTCATTGATTTTGAAGCAAAAAAGTTTCTTTCGAATACAA
>JAHBCN010016279.1:0-19818 GCA_019359885.1 Listronotus oregonensis
CTTCTTTTTTTTTTAATTTTATCAAAAAAACTACTTTTTAAAAAAAAAATTTGTAGTTTTTAAAGTAAGATTGGGATAAAAACATTTAACAAATTTTATACGCGTACTCAGAAAATTGAAAAACTTCAAATGGTCAAGAGTAAAGTGATTTTATTTGAGAAGATATGGAAATAAGTTACTAGGAAAAGTTGTTCAAAAGTAAAAATAGTTTCTTATACCAATTTTAAAAAAAAATTGGCCTACTTTTATTAACTTGTGATAAAAATTATTTTAATATTAAATAACTAATTTCAAATTAACAACTTATTATTGTACTAGTAGGCGTTGATAGTGACAAGCTTTATTGACACTTTGCTTTTATAATTCATTAGCCGCAGTAAGGTCAGCTTTAAATGCTTACTTAACAGCAAAAAATTTGACAAAATTGATATTAAAAATTTTAATTGATATTAAAATAAATTTAATTACAAATAAATAAAAGTAGGCCCATTTTTTCAAAAATTGGTATAAGAGACTACCTTTTAATTTTGAACAACTTTTCCTAGTAACTTATTTCCATATCTTATCAAATAAATGCACTTTACTCTGGTACCATTTTAAGTTTTTTCAATTTTCTGAACACCCCGTATAAAATATGTTAAATGGTTCTATCCCAATCTTACTCTTAGAAGTAGCAAAATTTTTTATTAAGAGTAACTTTTTTAGATAAAATCAAAAATAAAAAAGTTTATTCTCTTCAACACCTTTTCCGTGGACATACTGTATATTTGAAATAGAAAAAAAAGGTAATTTATTGTAGCTTATAATATACAGTGTGTTCCATTTAAAAAAGTTGAAGTTGCCTATATTTTTCCATTTTCTTATTGATATTTTTTTACTGATTATTTCAAAAGATAATATGGATAAAATCCTACAATTTTTATACAAAATATGTTTTTCTGTCTTCAAAAATAAAGGCTCCAGAAACCACGTAAATATAATCAAAGACCCACACCCCCAAATCCCTAATTTTGTACTGCTATGACATTTAGTTAAGAAATTATTACGAAAAAACGAAAACAAAATTAAAAGTCAATCAAATCAACTTTGGGATAAGGTAAGTTTACGTTAATTGCATTATTTTGACCTAAGGAATCTGCTGTTGCTCTGTGTCCCATTACTTTTGGGACACCTTGTATAATCGTCTAAATAATCATCCTAAAAGTAAGTCACTGTACTAATATATTTGGCAACAAAAGCAGGGACGATGACGTTTACCAATCAGAAAATGTTTTGAATCTGGTGAAAATATATTAAAAATAAGGAATTTTAATTATGATTTTATTATTTATAGAAAAAAAGTATTGCGAAAAAGCTTTTTTAAATTCATATACATAACAGTTTACAAAAAAAAAATATCAGTACGAGTTTCCAGCTTGATTGTGTGAAACTTGCCTATTACGAAAAGTTACCTGGAAACACTGCGTCATCCTGGACATTCTCATATTTTTCAAACTTATTAAAATCGGCAAATGCGGCACCGCCTTCGGAGGACGGCACGCAGTCTCCTTCCGACCGTTGATTGATTAACTTCTTGGACTGTCCACTAGGACTCACTCTTGGAGGTACCACAGGTGGTGCATGAGGTTTTGTAAGCCTGAAACAAAAAAATCCAAAATTATTATTTACAGCTACTAACAATCATGAAAATTAGTATGAAAAATGTAAAATCCATGTTTTCTGTAATCTAGGAAACCCCATACCTGTTTAAATCTAGTGAAGAACTTCTTCCATGGGTCTTAAACGGCCTCGGAGGCGGCGGAGGGGGTTTCTCCTTCTTCGGGGGCGGAAAAGCGGGCAGGCTCACCGGACCACCTTCTTCCGGAGGAGGTGGTATCGCCCCCGGACCCCTCGGGTTGAATTTTTTCGGCTGGGGCCGTTGGATGGCGCTGTGTTGATTCGTAAGTTGAACTGGTGGGATTATCTACAAAAAAAAAACAGAAAAATGAATATAAAAAAATAAATGTTATAATAATCACAAAAATATTTACTTTAGTGTAGAGATTAAAATGTGGTCAATACTACAGTTTGTAAGGCCAACATAGCAGAAGATAATAGTGTTCTTTTTGAACAACCCTCGTAAAAAAGTAGTTCGAATGCACCGAAAATACGGGGAGATTCAAACAGTAGTTTTACTGATTTCTTAAAAAAATAATTTCTGATAAAAGTTGATGCATGAATAATTCAAATTCCAAAGGTAAAGTATACAGAGTGTTTCAAAATACATTTTACCTGTAAGTTATTATTTCCCTCAGTTCTTTTCGGACTATGCAGATCTATGGCATCGACTACTTCTTCGCTTTGTGCATTCTGGGCCGCCGATGCGGCCACCATTTCGGGCGTCAGTCTTCTAGGTACGGGATGTCTCAAATCCGGATCGTTTTGGTCTATTTGAAAATCGAAGTTCACTGGCTTTATGCCTAATATAAAATTCGTTAAGCGTTGAAATAACCGAGAATCATAAAGTAATGACATTTTACATAATCTTATTTAAATGTGTCACTATTTGTTACAGTGACGGCCATTAAATATTGGGCAAAATTTGTCAAATTTTGACTTTTCTGCCAATTTTTATAAATCGCTCTTTTTTACTATAAATAAAGCAAAAGGTAAGAGAAAATATTTATATTTTATAAAAACTAACAAATTAATAAACTAATTAACAATTTAATAAATTCAAACAAACTTAAATATCCTTCCAAACAAATTTAATATTTTATTGCGGCCCCGTTTTTTCTAAGACAGAGTTTAGCGTTCCAGGCATTGAATGGACCACAGCCCGGGCGTAGTCCGGATTTCCTCGTAACTCATTCCACGCCTCTAAAATTTTATCCTTAAGTTCTTTTACATTTTGCGGCCTAAACCCATTTTTCCTATTAATTTTTTTAACTAATAAGCCCCAAACATTTTCCATAACATTTAAATCCGGACTACGAGCGGGCCACTGTAAAACCCTGATACACTGCTCTTCCATCCATTCATCGACTCGCCGGGCCGTATGAACGGAACACTTATCTTTCTGAAAGATAAAATTTCTGTCCGGAAATCGATCCAGTATCAGAAGGAAGGAAGATATTATTATATTAACTAACACTTCCAGCTCTTCTCTCAAAGGAGTGTGTTTCCTGCCTTTTTTTTTAACAAAATGAATAGTACTCTTTGGGATGTAAAGCTCTTCCGCCACATCCCTTGCTGGCCAACCTCTCTGCTCAATATAATTAATAATTAATACTTTTTGATCCAAAGTAAAGTTTGGCTATTTTCAGACACTGACAACGGACACCTGTTTCTTTATTCGGCTGGTATCGGGCGTTAAGGTCTTGAATGATTGACCGTTAATTTAAGTGGATTACGTCATTTGACCGTCACTAAAGAGTGATAAGTTTACCGGCTGAATAAGAGTCGGCCGGAAAAAAAGTAAGGTTATACCAAAATAACGTGTATCACGGCTAAATAATATTTGACCGGGAAAAGGAAAGGAAATAAGTATTATAGTGTCTAAATATAAAATATTACAATCACAGTTTATTTAAACAAAATTAAAGGTTGGAAAAACATGTTGGACAACACCAATCTTTCTTAATTTTTTTTCCGATACATTTGTTGTGGTATCTTTTGAGGCAACTAGTGCATGTCTTGAAATCAGGCTGCTCTGCTTATATGTCTACTTCACTGCCGCAACAAGAACATAAAAATTTAATTGTTTCTCTTTTTAAAGAGATCGTTTGAAGAATCTCCTGGAAGGCTTCATCAGTAAATTTATCTCTAAAATAGACACAGCTAATTATATCAAATTAATCATATTAATTTTTTTTATAAATTAACTTACTTGACTAGTTGTAAATTTATATTTTTATCATATAGTCTACTGTCAAACTCCATTAATTGAAGATCAGCTGTGGTAACTTTTTTAACATTGTTATTTTTTAGGGACGTATATTCATCAATATTATTACTTAGCAATTTTAAAATAAAATGTTGTTTTTCCTTAACGCTAGGTTTGACAAATGGAATAGGTTTTTTATTAATCCTTCTTCTTTTAGGTAAACCGATCACTGTGAGAGCTTCACCTTTTACTCTACCTCTTTTTTTAATTTTTTTCGGCATTTTAATTTTCTGTAACTCCTAAAAAATAAAAAGATTTATATTATTTTTTTCATATATTAAACCCGTTTGGCTTACCAAGTCTTCTGTATTTTGATTATTTAAGTTTTGCTCTAAAATATTAGGCAATAAAATATCCTCTAGTATTACAATCTTATTTGAAGAAGAATCATCTAAATTATCGGGATTTTAATTGTTTTCTAGTAACAGTTCTTCTACTACCACATTTTCTGCTGGAACCCAAACACTAGTTTCTATATTTGCTCGTTCTATATCATGTTCTACTCGAGTGAATTGTCCTGGCATCCCTTTTCCACAGTATTAGGTAATTCCTTCTCGAATACTCATCAATGGCCTTTTGAACTTCATTATAACTTTCAAATTGAGATCCTATCTCAATATTTCTTCCAATATCAGCCATGACTATAAAAATTACAAACTTAGCTAAATATTTTGTGAAAATAATGTTTGTTATTGTATCGATTACCTATCTGCTTTTTCTAATTCTTGCACAGAAAACAATAATATATATTCACAATAATTCACGGCAGCAAATAACACCGCTAAACAACAACTAAACAAAAAACATAACCTCTTTTTTTTTCACGGCTAAATTTATTCAGCCGGGAAACGCGTCGTTTGTGACTTTACATATGACGCCATACTTAATTTACCGGTCGAATATAGTCAGCCGTTAACGGTTGACTAGCCACAGTGTTTTTTATTAGGTTTTTCAACAGGTATTTATATTCAGTAGAAGGTGGCCTAAGCCTACACACACACAGGGGAATACAGGGCAATGAAAATGTAGACTCCCTGGCCAGGCGAGGCTCCGCAGCAATGTTTGTGGGTCCTGAACCTGTTTTTGGAATACCAAAAGCCTCGGTTCGTGGCTACATGACTCGGTGGATTCAAACACAACCTCAGTCATACTGGAACCACATTCCAAGGCAAAATCACACTAAATCAATGTTGGACTCACCATCGAAAGCATTGACCAGTGAACTACTAAAACTAACTAGGAATCAGATTAGAATAGTGACAGGATTAATAATATAACCGGACACTGCACCCTAAGAAAACATATGCACACTATGGGCATCTATAGAGAAGAACCCATTTGCAGACTATGTGACGAAGAGGAAGAGACACCCTCTCACATCATATATGAGTGCCCTGCACTTACATACTGGAGAACAAATCAAAACCTCATGGTGGACACTAACCACCAGGAGGCTGGAGACCAGAAAAGAACAGTAAAAGGACTACTACACCTGTCTAAGGTGTCAAACCTTTTTAACTGAAACAAATTCACAAGAGATACAACAAGCCCTGTAGGCTGCAGTGTCGAGGCGGACAAAACCTCAACTTGTGTATTTAGTCTATCAATCAATCAATCAATCAAGCCTATTTTACAAAAGGGGAAAAGAATTGCCCAAGATTTAATGGCCGTTACTGTAAATAGTGTCTTTAAAAAGTCTGGACATCATACTGTATCTCCGACAATGCTATCATTTGAAATAAGACAGGATGTTTTATATCTTCATATTTTGGCTTAATTAATTTGTGGTATGGTAATTCTGAAATTTTGAATAAAACATTTTTCTGTACTCCTTTTAACTAAGAAAATATGGGGACATTCTGAAATTGTCAATTTTTTTATTTTTCCCCGTATCTTTTAAGCAAGCAAAAATTTACAAATTTTGATTTTACCATTTTAAGTTTGACCCAAAAAAGAGCAAGTGACACCTATATTACTTTTCTGATACCACTAACCATTACAAAGATCCCTATAAAAGTGTCGAAAATTGGACACCCTGTATTTGTAGAGACTTTTTACAGACACCCTGTAAATTAAATTTGCTATATAGGAAGGTGATAACAATGCCTTTCTAAATAATATAAGACTTACCAGGAGATGAAACTGTCGAACTGGTAGGACTATCCACAAACTTCGTCCACTCCTTGGCAGTTTCTTTGGTTTGGGGCGATAAAATTGGTTCCTGCTCCGGACTAACAGGGGCCGATGGTTCATTAAGAGGGACTAAAGAGGGCGGTAAAATGTCCGGAATGGGTATTTTGTGTTTCCTTAGCACCACCTAAACAAAAATCTCCTAGAAACCTAGCTCCGATTGTCCTATATTATTAACCTTAAAACTTCAAGCCGGGGTAGATATCTACCTCAGGTAAATTTTGATAAGTAAATAATAATAAGTAAACTCGTAACTGTACTTTTGAATATTTTTTATATCTTCTAAACTTATCTTTTTTTTCATATTTTCAATAAGAAAAACAGAAATAAATATTTTATGGATATTTATTTGATTTTTCCATTGATCATATTCTAAATTTGTCTCAATTTTCAAAGAAATAAATAGACTTTTTTAGAAAAACATCATGATAGTATATTTTTTCTTAAAGCCTTATGTGTCCTCTTTAAAATCCTGTTGGAAATTTAAAAATCGGTTGTTTAGAAAAATAGTTATAAATTTTTGTTTGTTTAATGACAGTTTGACTGATTTTCAGTACTTATCGCCATTTAAATCAATTTTTAACCAACTAAATCTTGATAAAATTGAATTAGCTCTTCACCATTCTCTTGGGCATAAAAAAAGGAAAAAATTCGAGTACTCATAAGTCAGATTACTACTTTCAGAAAGTACTAGGGTTAAAAATGGTAATTTTAAATAATACAAAAATATTTTTTTGTTAAATATATAAACTTAAAAAAAAGGTTAATCTTTGTATTTTCCAGTCTCATTACTTACCAAATGCATTGCCGTAAAAAATTCTTGCAAAGAGAGAGCACCATCTTTAGTGACGTCAGCTAGCTGCCAAATTTTTCTAAGTTCATGTACAGGCAGTAGAGATCTAAATATTAAATAAAATTAATATGGTGTATCTCAAATTAGTAAAGCGCGTATCTCAGAAACTATCAAAGACAGAAAGAGGTTTGATGGAGAACATATCTCCATCAAAAATGTCTTAAAATTCGTCCCGATTTTTTCTTTGATAGATTCAAAAATCTCAATACCTAAAGGGTTTTTCATTTTCAGCGCTGTCCTGAATGAATTAAAAACTAAAGACATTGAGGAAGTGTATGGTCACCAATTTAAGGCACACTCTCTAAAAGGTGCGGAAAAAATGCTACCACATATTCCTGATGAATATGACGATCTACCTCAATCCAAAAGTGTAGCATTTTTCCGCACCTTTTAGAGACACCCTGTATAACAACAAAACGTTAACCTAAAAGAATTATTTAATATGTAAGTACGTACCTTTCAAAGAACGACCTAGCTACTGGTCCTGCCAGTAAAGCACTGGTATTCTCCTGCAGCTTTTGAAACTGTTTTGTGTAGTAATCTTTTTGTTCCGGCGTGATAATCCATACTTCGTTTGATACCTCTGTGTCATCATCGCTACTATGTTTATCTGAAGATTCCTCTTCTGAAAGTTAATATCTCTTAGGATGAGGTCCTTATTTGGTATATTAATTTTAATTTTAAATACGAGGATGAATCATAATTAAAGACTTAAGTTGGAATTTGAAAAAGAAATAAAAATGATTTTTCAACTATTTTGTTAAAAAAATGCATTAATTTAAGTTAAGCAATTTTTAGTGATTTTGTTTTATATTCTACGTGTAAAGAGAAAAAATTTTAAAAAAAAAATATAATTTTTTTAAAAAAAAATTGACTTTTTTTGTTTTTTTAAATTTTTTCTTTTTTGATGAATTTTAAGAATAAAAATATTTGTCAACTAAAAAAAAAATATAAAACATGTTAATTTAACATCCCAAAAAATTTTTTTTAACCCCAAATTCCCAATAAAATACTAAAAATAAAAAAAACAATTTTAAAAAAAAAATTAATTCGGGGATTTTTTTTTCCCCAAAAATTCCCCCTTTTTCCTCTGACACTAGACCTTGCCACCCCAATTCCTGTTTTTTCACACTATTTGTTGGGGGGGGGCTATCAGATGCGGACTCGACATATCCGGGGGAAAACCGGGGCCCAATATAGAAATATAAACAAGCTATTACCTTCTTACCGCGTTTATTAAAAAAATTTAAAAAGCTAAAAAAAAAAAATTTTCCATTTTTTTAAGTTGTGTCGTCCGATAAAATTTACTCCAAATTATTGCAAGCCTCTGAGCTCATAAGCAATAATCTAGTCTAGAAAAGTTGACAAAACGATTTTTTTTTTATTTCGATAATTTTGGGTATTAAAAAAAATTCCTTTTAAAAAAAAAAAAAAATTTCCAATTTTTTTTAAAAATTACAGCTAAAGTTGTTGTTACGGCGCAATAAAGCTAGAATCAAGTTTTTTGCTTCGGTCAAAAAAAAAGGGAAAAGTGCTCGGGGTTACGGGAGAACTTCGTTAAATCTTTTAAATTTAGGTTAAAAAAAAACCCAAATATGGAGCCAATTTTTAAATAAATAAATGTAAAAATTTTTTGAATATACAGTGCTTTCATTTCAAACGAACCACCCTAAATATCTTAAAAAAAAAACACTCACCAAAAAAAAAAAAAACACGTCGATTTAGAAAACAGAGGGAAGTTTAATTTCGTATTTGAAAAAAATTTTATCGGTCACCTCCTAACCTCCATTTTAAAACCCCCTTTGTTTTTCAAATGGAACCCCCCCTAGTGTGACACATCATTGAAAAACGGCATAAATTTTTTCAAACCCCAAAAATTGAAACTTTAAATTGAGGAAATAAAAACAACAAAATAAAAATGTGTTTTAAATTTTTTAAAAATTTTCCCCAAAAAATTTATTTTATCAAATGCTCATGCAAAATGTGCGCCTTTTGGCAGACAATAAAAAGTCTGTTTAAAAATTTTTCGAACGTTGGCGAAAGTTTGTCTGGTAATCCCCAAAATGTAATTCTACATTTAAGTTTTGGGGAAAATTTGCAGGTGGGGGTTTTGTACACTTTATTTTTTTAAAACCCCAGGGAAAAAAAATCAAAAAGGGGGGGTTAAGTCGGGGCCGTGCTGGCCATTCGATGGCCCCCGTCTGCCTATCCATGTGCCTGGAAACTGTTCATTGAGCCACTCTCGAACTGCAAAAAAAAATTGGGGGGGGTATCTTCCCCGGAAATGCAAATTATTTTCACTGAGTTCCATAGCACCATTTTCATCCAACTGAATTTCCAAAGATTGGACTATAGAAGGGTATATCGCTTTTCCCCAAAAGGGTTCGATACATTTCCCCGTTAAATTTTTTTCCCAAAAAAAGAATGGCCCGATAATTTCGTTTCCATAAATACCTGCCCAAACGTTGATCTTCTCGGAAAATTTTGAGTATGTCCTTCCTGAAATAATAATAAAATATCTGCAGTTATGTCTATTAAAATTTCCCCATTTAAGAAGAAAGTTGATTCGTCAGAAAAGCAGATATTTTTGATCAAATGAGGGTCTTGTCAATTCGCTGGCACATTGTTCCCCGGGAAAACCCTTTTCTTCTATCATAATCGTCTTTTGGGGTTCTTTGAAGAATTTGTATTTTGTATGGAAAAAACATTCTTTTTCAAAATTTTTTTGCACGGGAACCCTAAAAAATATTGGTCAGCTTGGGGAAATTTTGGAATAGACAACGGGGGTCTTTGCGAACTGTCCTAGTACCTCAACCTGGGGGTCCCCCCAAAACCCTTTCATTAGTCTTTTTTTTTTGCATACAGATCCAGTTTCTTCAAACTTACGCCCCAAATTTCCCCTTCCCTTTTATGCCCCACGTTTTTTTTTTGATGTTTTCTTTTCTCTGGCGGTTCTACGCGCGCATCAAAACTTCCCCCCTATAGGAAAATTATTTCTATTCTCTTTTTTGAGTATACACCTTTTTAAAAATCAAATTAATTTTAAACTAACGGGGTAAAAAAGACAATCCTAAAAGTAAAAATTTAACGGGTTTTTCCAAATTTTAAAAAAATTGTGCTATTGCAGTGATTTGCTGTAGCAGGTAACACAAAAAATAAAAAGGGGATGAATGCACACTAAAATAGCCCGGAGGAATTTCAAAAAAAAACTTGTCTCGCCAATAACGGCGCACATTTTGAGCATTTGATAAAAAATTTTTGAACATGATAAACCCCTTAACCACATTTTTACTTTTTAAATCGCTTCTTTTGTCCATCGATTTAAAGTTTCTTATTCTGTTGGATAGAAAAAATTTATGCCGCTTACAATGATGTGTCCCCTATGGGGGTTGCCATTTGACATATCAAAGTGAGGTTAACTTTAAAAGGGTTGGGGGGGACCGGGGAAAATTTTTTTTAAATACGAAAAATTTAAATTCCCCTGTATATCTAAATCGACGGGGTTTTTTGTTTTTTGGTGAGTGTTTTTTTTTTTTAAAATATTTAGGGTGGTTCGTTTTGAAAAAAATGCACTGTATTTACGTGGCTTCTGGAGCCTTTTTTTTAAACAAAAAAAAAAAGTTTTATATAAAAATTGTGGTTTTTTTTTCCTGTTATTTTTTTTTAAAATTTTCAGTAAAAAAAAACGGAATAAAAAAAGGGAAAAAAATAGGCAACTTTAACTTTTTTTTAAAGAAACACCCTGTATATTATGCGCCACAATAAAAGATCTTTTTTTTATTTTGAATATATATATATATATATATATATATATATATATATATATATATATATATATATATATATATATATATATATATATATACATTGATGATATTTGGATGAACCTTTTTTTTAGATATTTAAGCTTAAAATATAAAAAATTAAAAAAAACCTATTATTATAAAAAATTTAAAAAAAAATAAAATTTTTTACAAATTTTACGTTTTTGATATTGAAAATTTTTAAAATTTTTCATTTTAACTTTAAAAAAAAAGTTTGTATTGTTTTTTTTTGGATGGGCTTTTTCAAAGGGGAAAAAAAATCGCTTTTTACGCGTTTTTTTTATGGTAACAATAAAATGTGACGTTAGTGAAAGGGGGAAAATTTTTTTTTTTTCTATCCTTAACAAGGGAAAAAAATCTATAGATACTATTAAATACATAATAAAAAAAGTTTATTGAACGGAAAATTTTAAAAAAAGAAGAAAAGGACTGCAGCACAAAAAAGAAAACAAAGTTTTGGATATCCTCTTTTTTTTAGGATAATTATTATACTTTTTTCTATTGGATAGCACTAACTATTTTTTAAAAATTTTAAAAAATCCTAATATATTAATCTCGAATCGGCATCTGAACTTAAAAAAACAGATTAAAAAAATTTTTTAAAAATTCCCCAAAAATTTTTAAAAATTTTTTCCTTAAAAATTATGTTCGTTAGAATCTTCCTGAACAAAAATTCAAAACCGACCTAAGTATGCTTGGGGAAAAGGCTAGGTTTATGAAAAAAAGGGTCGAAATTTTTTTTAAAAAAAACTCTATTCACCAACAAGTCTTCCTTCACTTTAGCAGGAATGTTTAATTAAAAAAATTACATTATTGGTCCAGAGACAACCCTCACCAAATTAAAAAAAAATAACAATTTTATTGTTTCCATGGCTTTTTTGATACTAATATAAACTTTCTTGTTTTAAAATAATTTAACCTAAATATTTAAAAATGGTTCATCCAAATATCATCAATGTATATATTTTGAAATCAAAAAAAAAAAAACTTTTTTTGTAGCGCATAATATACAGGGGGTTCCTTTTAAAAAAAATTGAAGGCCATATTTTTCCTTTTTTTTGTGAAAATTTTTTTTCTGATAATTTCAATAGATAATATAAAAAAATCCTACAATTTTTATATAAAACATTTTTTTTGTTTTTAAAAAAAAAGGCCTAAAAACCCGTAAATATAATCAAAACCATGTACTGTTGGGGTCTGTTAGACAACCTGAAACTTAACTTTAAACGCTTTTTTTTGAAACCTTTTTTCGAAAAGTTTTCAAAAAAACTCAAGTTCTAATTAAGCGATGTTCTTTGAAATTATCATGAATTTTCTTTATATATCCCTCCATGACAGAAACCAACAAAAAGTAAAATTTTTAATATTTTAAAAACTCTAAAAATTTAAAAAATAACTTTTAAAAACCTACCTTTTTCTTTAAGAAACTGCCATTTTACAATTTTTTTTTTTTCATTTTTCTTGTTAATGACATTTGTACTGATAAAGAATCTACAATTTTTGTTAGATGACCAGAAAAGAGAGAATCGTGACAAGATGAACACGCTCTTTTTTCCTTCTCTCTCTTTTGAGAGAGAAGGAAAAAAAAAAACCTATTTTATTTGTTAAATTGTTTAGATGTGTGGCTCCACCTATTTTTAATCATAAAAAATCGAAAAATAGCGAAATAGATATGTTTTTATATTTTATTCTGTTTTACGACGGATTTATGAATCTTCTTAGTTAAGTTCAAAAAAATTTTTTGGCGTTAATTTTATTTTAAAATTTAAAAAAAGGGTTTTTTTTTTAATTTTTTTTCAATAAAATGCATCCATTTATGTTTAGCAATTTTAAGTGATTTGTTACATATTCTCTTTAAAAAAAAATTATTTTAAAAAAAAAAAAAATCAAAAATATCAATTTTTGGGTTTTTTTTAAATATTAAAAAAATATAATAAAAAATTGATTTTTTTTAACTTATTTTTTTTTTGATGAACTCAAGAGTGAAAATATTTGACAACTAAAAAAAAAAATCATGTTGATTTTACATCCCAAAAAAGTAGAGCTACACATCTAAACAATTCCCATTCCCCTTTTTTTTTAAAGGGAACCCCCCTGTATCTTGGGAAACTATGTTTTTTTCGAACCCATATATATATATATAAAAGGAACTTTTTACATTTTTTTAAAAATAACCTTCTGAAATTTGGAGTTTTTTTTTTAAACACCCTGTATAGAAAACTTAAATATTTACTCACCGTCTCACTGTCTGCTTCAATCGGTATTTTAAAGGAATCAGTATTGTACTCCACTTCATTTTGTAATTCTATAAGATCTGGCAGGGGGGATTCTGTTTGGGCCCCCAAGCGAACCTGGGCAGAGGCAGGTCGAGCTTACTAGTGATCAAGTCATTGCGCAATGGCAGATTCGCTTGGTGGCCCCCAAATTTTGGGGGGAGAAAAGAACTGTTTTTTGTTCAGGTTTGGTGCCGGGTGTCCAGAAAATCAGCAATCTGCAAGAAAAAGGACAAAAAGCACTAATTTTGGAAATCTTCATATGCAAGACACTAACCCCTTTTATTATAAAAATAATTTATTTATAACCCCAGAAATAACATGATTTTAAAAATAATCGTGGTTTTTTAGGAGGCTGGTACAATCATAACAAAAAATTTGGGGGGTGCAAGACTCATTAACCTTTGGTTGTTTTTTTGAAAAAAACCTACTTATTTAAATATCACACTACAAAATTTTTAAAAATAAATCCCTTGTAAAAAAATTAAAAAAAAAATTTTTTTAAGAACAAATCAAACCCCCAAACCTTCCCCAACTCGCTAATTTTAAAAACAAAACAATACTCAAATAGAATGTTAATTACCTGGGCTATAACATCATCAGGGGGGTTCCCCCATTTACCAACTCTTTCCCTTTTTTGGTGGCTTTCCCGATTTTTCTTCATCGCAGCAAAGAAAATATCCGAAAAATTCGGGGAAAATCTCTGACAGGTGTGCTTCCATTTTTTTCATTTTTTTGTTTTTTTTTTGACGTTTTTATGTTTAATTTGAGGTTATGTTAAGGGAAAATTTTAATTTTGCAACCGTTAAAATATTTAACTAGCTTTTCCAGTTATAAGCTGACATAATTAAAATTTTATGGGTGAAAAAAAACAAAATGTTTTTTTTTTTTTTTTGGGGGGGATATTAGATGGTGTTGTTACTTTTTTTTTGATAAAATGAAATCCAATATACCTGTATATTCCCCATGGAGAGAACCACGAACTTCTAATTCATGAATAGGGACCTTAATCACGATCTTTATGGGTTTATAAATATTCATGGCCATTTAGGATTTAAGAGCCCTTTTTCCAAAGGCGGGTTCTTTCAGTTTTGTTGATCTTCATTCCGTTGTTAACTTTTTAGTTTACATTAATAATAAAAAACAAAGTTGTACTGTAAAATTTAAAAAACTTTTAACATAATATAGGTTTTGTCGTGATTGCGTGATAAGAAAAAAAGTTACTACTACTTTGGACTTTTTGGGGAAAATATATACATGGTAGTAAAAAGTTTTTCGAAAATTCTTTCAGGTTTTGCAAATTTTTTTGAGGTTTTTTTTAGAGTGTCATTTCCTCGATTTGCACATCTTAAGAACTGTTTAATCAAATCATTAAGTAGAAAAAAAGTAGGCAATGAAACTGTTAGGTATTTATTTTTAATACTATTTGAAACAAATAATTTTTTTTTAAATTGAATAATCAAATAAAATCTAACCCATAAAATACATTAGTTGTTTGTTTGATTTTTCTTAAAGTTTTTATACATATAAAAAGTTAAACACTTTTAAGAAAAATCAAGAGAGAAAGAGTTTTATATATTATTATGTATATTTTTTAAAATTTTCCCCTTTTTTTGCAAAATTTTTTTTTGAGGTTTTTTTTTGAATTAATAGGTGAAAATTTGAAAATTTTAAAAAACAAAAAATAAAAACCTTTTTACATTTTTATTTATATAAAATACATTTGAAAATAATCCATATCAATACGTAAACAGATGTTTTTGATATTCCTAAAAAACTAGTAAATGTTTATAATATATTTTTAATGTCACATTTGAACTGAAATTTTTTTTATATTTCAAAAAAAACATTAGCCTATCTTAAGGACGCAGAACTTTTTAAACCTTCAAAATAAACCCACTTTTTAAAAAAAAAGAAAGGAAATGTTTAATAAAACAGTCAGAAAAATAAAAAGCTTTAATAGCCTAAATATTAAATTAAACCATCAAATTGTTGGTAGAGTAACACTGTTTTATTTTTAGCCCGCATTACATTATCAAATTTTTAAAATATCTTTGAAAAGATACGTGCGTTCCTTTGCTTCAGCACTTTGAGAGAAGGGAACGCTTTCCTTTGATCCACTAAAATCCATGTTTTAAACGCTCAGGCCATGTTTGCTGAAAAATTCCCTAGTGTATATATGGTTGAGGCGTTTGAAAATAAAAGTTTGCAATTAAATAAAAAAGTTAAAAAATAGATATCAAAAAAAGTTTTAAAAAAGTGTTTATCAAATATTGTAAAAGTGCAAGAATTTGGGCAAACAGGGGGGGAAAGTCAGCCTTGGAGCAACCGCCCGGCCTTCAAAAAGAGGGGCCCCCACAATAGAGACTCCGGCAAAAAAATTTCAAATTCAGACCAGTAAACACTAGTAAACAACTTTTCCTTTCATATTTTTTTCACGTTTTACCTTCACCTACAGTATACTTTGTACAAACATATAAATATCTTTTATAATAAATATTGACACGATGTTTTAAAGGAATTAGATATGTCTGATATAATTAAACAATCAAAAAATCTGGAAAAGTGCAAGAACTTTAATGAAAGGGCATCGGACTCCATTCTATTAAACATATACTGATATTGTTTTTCGAATTTTGTTCTAATTTTGTAAGAACTGCACTTTAATTTTTAATTGCTATTATTTTAAAAATATATTTGTAAAAGTCAAGTAATTTTTTTCTTATTTTTTGAATGGTAAGAACTAGGGCACACGAAATCTGCCCAAGGGCCTCCACAGTCTTAAATCCGGCGCTGGGAATAGTAAAAATGAGATTAGTTTGATTTTCAAGTGGGATGATCTCAAAAACGAAACGTTGCCGCAAAATTTTTTTTAGATTCGTGATCAGCGCTCCAAAAACCCCTCGTATAACAAATTGGATCAAAATCGAAGTTGCAACTATCATGACAATTACCTAAGTTAATTATGTATACTGTCAAAAATTGTACGCAAGAAATCTTTTAAATAGAGATATTTTTACAGTTTGAAAGATTTCTTGCGTGCAGTTTTTCTTGCTGGAATTTTTCTTGCTGCAATTTTTCTTGAATGCAATTTTTGTTTCACATATTTTTACAGTTTAAAATGTGTTCCTGCAATTTGTTTTAATAATATAGGGTTTATCAATTTACTGAAATTTGTAAACAACATATTTAACTATTTGGTAAAATTCTCATGTCTAAAATTAATGTTCAAACAAGTATTTAATTTGTTAATTTATAAATTAATATGTATATTTTAACCGTCACTTAACGTTTTCTTAGATTAATTTTATAGTGTCAAAATAAATTAAGCAGGTTGGTGCCTCAAAAATGACTAAAAAATTCATCAAAATAGCCGGGTTGCTGCAAGAAAAATAGCGCCTGCCGTATCCCTGAAAAAAAAAATTGCAGCAGTCTTTAGAACGAAAAAAGTGCGCCAGTGCATATAGAAAAGTTGCAGCAAGAAAAATTTTACGCAAGAAATCTTTCAAACTGTAAAAATGCTTATTAAACCTATAAAAACACCCTGAAAAATGCCTCTCTTCGAGTATATACCTACTGGAGGCACCCTTGCCGCTCGACAGTGTAAACAAGTGTGTGAGAGAGGAAGAAAAATCGGACTATAATCTTTCTCTTTGGCCCAACGTCCTGATTGGTCCATATCCAATCAAAATAGCGGGGTATATACTTCCCTCACCGACAAGCAATCAGCACGTTAAAGGGAACAAGAAAGGTTATAGTCCGATTTTTCTTTCTCTCTCTCAAACCAGAGGTTCCCGAAAAAAATGGTTTTACATTCGCGATCAGCGCTCCAAAAATCCCCCGTATGAAAAAATTTATCAAAATTACGGTCATTTCCGATAAGTAACATTTTCCAATCCTAATTCTGATATCATCAGGAAGTAAATATCAACATTTTGTTAAAATCAGCAGATGGTTTGGCGCTAAGATCTATCGTGAGGTCACACAAGATTACTGCGGGTTTTCGGATGAATACGCTAACCACTGATTTTAGAAACTCCCTATTACCTTCGGCCACTTTAAAGTAAGTTTCATCATTACAGAAGAAGGTTTTTTATGTCAAATAAAACAAATATTCATGCATTCGATTTTTTACATTTTTTTAATAAAATATTACAAAACACAACGGAAAATATAATATCATAATATTAAATTTTCAAAACTAACAGAAATTCATAATATCCATCATGGTTCAAAGCCGATGCCGATGTCTTATTCCTTTTCGACACCCCCCTGGGAGTTTTTAAGTGTTGAACATAAAAAATGATTTTTTTATTTTTTTTTTAAATTAAAATTTTTAAATTGAAAAAATTTCCTTTTATTCGGAATAAACCCCATTTTTAAAAAGAAGGAGACAATTTGACAGAAAATCAGAGAAAGTTTTGTTCTCCAAAAAGTTCAAATTTATTTTTTTCAGTTCATTTTTTATTAAAAGTACTGTTTTTATTTTTGTAATTGTTAATTATTTGTCGTTCGCATTCATAATGAGTAAGAGCAACAAAAAAAAAAAAAAAAAAAGAAAATAGAAAAAGGGCTCCAATTTTTCAATGAGGGCAAAAACTCTTTTATTAAATTTAATTCACAATTATAAGCACATAATAGTAAAGACTCCGCTTCAATATGATAAAAATAAAATAACAAAAAAATATACAAGTTGTTTCTTTAACATTGCAAAAATTTTTACAGACGGATTTTGGGATAAAAATATGAAAAAAAGGCCTAAACTTTTTAACTTTTGATCTATCGAGCTATAAATTATTAAAAAAAGGAAATTAGATTATTTTATTTTATAGATGTAAATGAAATGAATAAATGCATAAAATTTGTTGATTTTTTCCAAGACTTTCTTCCAACAAAATTTATAGTATTCTGTTACACTTTTAAGGGTTAAAATTTGCACCCATAATGGTTTTTTTCATTCTATCATTGTATTAAATGCTGACTTCGTATTGTCGACATGCAGGTGATTTCTGATTTGTTTACTCGAAAACGGTAAAATTAACAAACAAAATGCAGTGGACAAAAAAGTTCCTATATAGTAAAGTTTTCAGAATGCATATTTTCTCAATTACAGAACTCCAACCTTAAAAAAAAAATTAGGTCATTATTTAAAATTTTAAAATAAAAAATTTGTTTTTTTAAAGCACTTAAAAAAATTATCACGGCCGTTTCGTAGTACAATCATCTTCAAGACGCTTAAAAGATTGAGATAAAACTAACTAAAATTAATAAATAAATACATTGATGGGTAAAAATTCCAGATGGTACGGGTAGGTTACGTTAGGTAGAATTTTACATTTTTTTTAGCAGATACAACGGTATTGTTTGTGTATAAACCTTTTTTTTTTTAGTATTTGAAAAAAGTGGAATTTCCTAGGTCTAATTGAGTCTTTTTATGTTTATAAATTTCAATTTTCTCTAATAAATCTAATTTTTTGCCTTTTCTTTCTGTATGTAATATTTCTAAATTTGTTAAATCTGCTTTTGGTTGGAATCTAGAAAATGATTGGCAAAATTTGAGGTTCTTTTTCCTAGTCTAAAACAAGCTTTATGTTCTTTATATCTAGTTTCAAGTTGCGTCCCGTCTGCCCCCCCCAAAAGCCATTGCACTCATTACATTTAAGCTTATAAACTCCTGATTTCTTATATTTGTTTTGTTTATCATTATTTAAAATATTTATTTAAAATTAATTTTGAAAATTCACAAACAACACATATAATTTAACGCTTTTACCACCAAAACAATAAAACTTTCTATTTTTAAGGTTATAAAATAACAAAAGTGTTACTTAAGCCAAAGAAATTTTCGGCTTACGAACAGCACAAATTCGGACCTAAGTTGAGGAAAACCCTGAGATTTCTTGGCTAACCTAGTTGAGCAAAATTTGACATTTTTTAACGTTTTGGAAAGTCGTAACTTGACAAGCCGAAATTGCGTGTTCGATCAAACAACTTAGCTCTGGTCAGAAACTAACTTTAACTTAGGTAAGAAAAGTGGTTGTTCGTAAACAGCTATAGTTTTAGTTTTAAGTGACCGTTAACAGTTAAGTGTCTGTTGTGCAAACGAAATCTTACACTTAAGTATCACTTAAAGTTAAGGTTGACCTAAGTATCACTGGTGCAAACGGCAAACGGCTGTTACAAATACGTTAATAAGGGGTTAAATTAAGTAAATTTTTATAGTTTTTTTTATTTTACAAAAATAGTGAGAAAATTAACTCCATCGTACGTGGCCAAACATCATACAACTTAAATAAATTATTTTGACATTCCCTCAAATTATGCCATTTTTGTCTCATTTTTGAAAAGAATGTCAATTTTGATAAATAACAGGTATTATTTTAACCTGTATAAATATACCTATCAGTTTTTTTTGCATTCGTAAATGAATCACGCTGTATATCTGCTGATAGCTTTAAGCAATATTTTTTTTTACAAATTGATATATGGGTGTTCTGCATAAAATTGGGTCATGGTATTGCAATTATACCATTTTTTAGTATTTTCACCTTGATCTTACATCTTACAAGAGAGAATTATGGGTGTGCGTTAAGTATCTATACCATCTATATATTTTATTCGTACCATTGAGAACAATAAACGGGCAGGTCTGTACATTAATCATCGATTAATTTATGTGTATTAAAAAAATAATGGACTTTTGTTATACAGGGGTCATAGGCAAGGTGACGGGGTTAAAAAATTTTTTTTTTT
>JAHBCN010016280.1:0-19912 GCA_019359885.1 Listronotus oregonensis
TAAAAAAATTTTTTCCAATTTTGGGGGTTGGGGGTTTACAGATTCACCTAAAATACTTACAGGCTATTAAACAGTTGTATGTAAAAAATTAAAATTTAAATTTTAAAAAACTGCTGTGGTTTTATAAAATCATCATTATCACATGTAATTGCAAATTATTTTTTCCACTAAACCAAAATATGGAATTTATTTAAATACAACTGTAATAAATATATTTAAAGTTAAACAATTTGATACAAGGGTAATCAAAATAAGCCAGGCAGGATCGGTTTATACGACATGCCTTCATGCAGGACTGCACAATTTTTCCATTGGGTTTTTTGGATACACACAAAATTTAAGTTAATTTTTATTGGATTTTGTACCTATGTCAGGTAATCACGTACTATGTACCGGGTGTTCCACTAAGAGAGGTAGTCGGCTTTTCTCGAAACTACAAATATATTATTTTGGGAAAAAATTTTTTTAGATAAAGAGCCCAAGAGAAATTGTGAAAATTATTTTCAACTGGGGATGGCCCTAGGGGGCTTAACTCAAAACAAAAAAATATATTTTTAAAAAAAATATCAAATAAATTTAAATAAGGGTTTTTTTTTAAATCAAGTTTTCAAACAAGGGGATTTCGGGGTTAATTTTTTCATTTCTAAAAAAGGGTGGGGAATTTAAAAAAGTTTAAATTTTTAAAAATTAAAACTCCGTTTGGGTTTTTTAAGCAATTTTCAGGTGTAAAACAAAATTTTCCCCACAAACGCCGCTAGGGGGCGTCAAAAAAAACAAATTTATTTTAAAAAATTTTTTTTAAAAAATTTAAATACAATATTAACCCCTTTTAACTATTTAAATGAAAAAATTGCAACAAAATGGAAAACCAATTTAATATTTTTTTAAACCAAATATATTAAAAAAATAAAAATAACTTTAAAACGACACAATGTTTTCTACTGGGCCGTTTTTTTGGAAAAAATTAAAATTTTAAAAATTTTTTACAAAATCTAATGACAACTCAAAATTTTTTATTTATTTAACGATATTAGAAACATTAGATAATTACCAAAATATAACTGTAATAGTCCATCGAACGTGGTTTTATCGTTAGCTTTAAAAAAAAAAAAGGTGCTGAAATGTCAAAAATCCGACAATTTTTATTTCAAAAGATTTTTTTTAGTGTAGTATTTTTTAAAAATGTACCGGGGGAAGTTTTTTCCCCCCTTCACCGGGGCGCCTAAAACTGAGGAAAATGTCGTCAACTTTTTACATGGGAGTTTAATCCTCAAGCAAAAAAGGCTTTTTTACAAAATAGCACAACACTAAAAATAATTTTGAAATAAAAATTTTTGGGATTTTTGACATTTCAGCATCCTTATATCAAAGCTAACTTGATAAGGACCACGCTCGATGGATTTTTACAGTTATAAGTTTAATCATCTAATGTTGTTTAATATCGTTAAATGAGTTAAAATTAAAAAAAAATTATACAGTATGTCGTTAGACTTTGAAAAAATTTATAAATTTAATTTTTACTCAAAGAAATCCCTTTAGTAAAAAAATGGGGCGTTTGCGTTACGTCTCTTTTTTATTTATATTTTTGCTAATATATTTGGTTTGAGAAGGTAAAATTACTTTTACGCCGATTTTTTGGGGATTTTTTCTTTTTTAAATATGTAAAAATATATATAATTGTATTTAAATTGTTAAAAAATTTAAATAAGTTAGTTTTTCCTTGACCCCTCTAGGGGGTTTTAGATGTTTACAAAAACACCTAAAAAAATTGTGGAAAAAAAGTTCACAAATTGAAAAACAAACCGGGTATTAGCACTTTTTTTTAAATTAAACTTTTTTCCCCCCTTTTTTTTTGAACTGACAAAGTTCACCTGAAACTTGGTTTAGAAAAAATTAAAAAAAAATAGTACCCTTATTATCAATTTTTTTTTTTTAAAAATATATTTTGTTTTTTCGTTACCCTTCCCCCCGGCCATCCCACAGACTTAAAAAAATTTCACAATTTCTCTTGGTCCTTTTTTTAAAAAATTTTTTTCCCAAATTATACTATTAGTAGTTTCGAAAACCCCCTACTCTTTTAAAACCCGGTCTTTATCAAAAAGAACCTTTGCATTTTTGTTTTAAATAACACTTTGTATTTTAAAAATAAACAGATTCTCCTTTTAGTTTGTTTTTCTTTTGTTATATTCATCACAAAGGAATATTTTTTTTTAACTTACGTTAATGTAGACAGACATTTGTAAAAAACAAAAATTAAATAATTTTAAAATCAGTTTAGTATAATAGAGTAGAATAATTCTCGAAAATGGTAGTCTTCGCACGCCAAAGCAACTTTTAAAGGGCCAATATTAGTGGACCGCAATAGCTGTAAAAATGTAACTTACGAGCTTAGGTCCTTGGGATCAAAAGGCAATGACAATTTTCTAGGAGGTCCCGTTTTTTTAGCGGAAAATGTCAAAATCTATCATAAATTGTTTCTATTTTTTTCACATACCTCACGATATCTCCGTCACTAATTAAGATAGTTGAGAATTTTTTTAATGATAGTAAAAAGTAAAAAAGATGACTGAAAAAATTTTTAAAAAAAAAATTTTTTTTGAAACCCCCAAAACAAACTTGAACATTTCTTTTCTACATCATTTTTTTTAAATAATCAGCTTTTTTTTTAAGGGTTTTTTATACTACCTGCTTTTAAATAAAAAAATATAGCAACAAAGTTTTTAAAAAAATCCGCAGTATTCTAGGATAAATAACTTTGAGGTTATCGTTACCTAAATTTGAACAATTTTCCGTTCGCCATACGCTGCGCCGCGTCGCCTCGCGTCTCGCTAAATCGCCCGCTCGCTCGGCCTGATCCGGATTATTTCAGTATTTTATTTATGTATGTGAGAGGGGGAGCTTTGATACAAAATAGCGAATATTTCATTTTAAAGCTTTACTGAATAATTAAAAGATAAATAGAATATTTTTCTTTTTATTTGACTGATTATAATTTAGACCCGGTACCCGGGTACCCACTTTGATCCAAGAATTCATCAAAATTTTTAGAACTCTAAAGAAGGCGTTCAGTTTTTTACAAAAATGCAGTAAATTTGGGTTAGGTTTGGTTATGTTACCGTATTTTGTTCTTATTTCGTTTGGGTTTGAATAAAATGTTTTATTTCTATTATTTTCATAGGAGTGTAGAAAATATTCGGTTTGCAATACTAATATTGTTCGGAAAACGGTGAGTAATTGAATTAAATATTACATAAAATAAGTGCCATTGACATCGTTTTCTCAATCTAAATCTGAAGAAAGTTCAAACCGCGAAAAACAATTTATTTCGACCTAGTACTAAAATTTCGAAATTGTTTCATCTTTTAACATAACAAAAATTATTATTAATATTCATAAAAATCATTTTAAGTTTTAACCAGTTTATAAAAACAAGATTGTTTAACTGTGTGTGATTTTTAATTTTCAACTGTGTCAGAGAAAAAAGTTCATTTAGTTATATTTATATTATTGTATAACAGAATGTATTGTAGTAAAAGTTATTTTAGTTCGTAATTACTTAATGAGAACAAGACGTTACTGTGGACATTTACTTAATTAAAACTTACTACTCTTTCAAAATAAAATAAAACATGATTATAAGAAAATTCTCTCTTTTTCTTCAAAAATTTTAAATACCCGGTTACCCGGGTATACCCGGATATATGAGAAAATAATACGCGATACCCGGGTATTAAAAAGGGTCGGGTAAGCGAAAACCCTATTATTTATCATATTATAAGCAATTTTTTGACAAAAAAAAGCTACGCGACTGCCGGCAGCAGGCGAGGCTGCCTGTCGAGGAAAAAACCTGCCGAACGCATGTATGCTCGTTATTTTAATTATCAATATTTCAAAAACTATGAATGGTACACTACTGCGGTTTTTTTCAAAAACTTTGTTGCCATATTAGCTTCATTTCATATGCAGATAGTATAGCCAAATTCCTTAAAACAAAAAAGTTTTTCGATTACTCTAAAAAGTGATGTAGAAAAGTAAATTTTCAAGTTTGTCTTGGGTTTACAAAAAAAAACAAAGCCTCTTTTAAATAATTAATTGTTACAGTCACCTTTGCTTACATTTCCTCTATCATTCAAAAAAAGATAATCTCAATTATTTTAAGTAGTGACGGAGATATCGCGAGGTATGTGTGAAAAAGTAAGAAACAATAATTATGATAGATTTATGACATTTTCCACTATAAAAAACTCTGACCTCCTAGAAAATGTCGTCATTGGCCATTTCAGATGCCCAGGGACCTAAGCTATCGTTCTGTAAAGGTCGCATCTGGTTATACCTAAAAAAAAAGTCAAGAAGGAAGCGACTTTTTTAACGTTTTGCGGTCTACTATATCCCATTTTTTTAGAAGAAAGCAAATTTTTTATCAAATTTTTTTTTTTCTGAACAATTTTTTTTATATGATTATAAATTAATTTTAAAGTTATTTTAAAACAAGTAATTCTTAGAGAATTTTAAAAATAACAATTTTTATTTGAATTGCCTTTCTTTAAAATATATGCATTTAAACTATTTAAACTTCTGGGACATATTAGTAAGATATAAATAAAGTAAATTATTCGTGGCTATGATACATTTTAATAGTACTGGTCATAGGGCTAATTTTATATCCCAATTTTTCTTAAAAAATCAAGAAACCCATCCTATTTTCAATATAACTCACTTAATTTTTGTCCTAAAGACTTTTGGACTATCAAAAAATGTTATAACCTACTTCTTTAACTAAAAATTAGTTTATTTGTCGATTTTTGGATTTATTTTAAATATTAAAATTTTTACCGCCAAAAAGGGGTGGCATTTAACATCGGAGTAGCAACGCATATCGGTGCTATATAACTTTTGTAAGTTGTGTCATTGTGCAACTACTGTTAAAATTTCAAGTTAATCGCTGGTGTTTTAAAAAATTCGAGGCGAAGTTTAATGTATTTTTTTGTAAATTTGTGGTATTTTAGACCTATTTTTTAAAGTTAGGAAGTTTTTGTAATGTGATTTATTAATTACTGATTAATTTTTACTGAAGACGTGTCATTTTGGCGTGTAAAGTACAGACCAGTTCTCTTTTTTGGTTTGATTGGATTATAATTAAAGAAATGAACTTTATGTATAAATAAATTGACTATGGAAAAATTATGCATCGTCTTATCTGGGATTTAAACAGCAAGTATATTAAAAAGAAATAATAATGAATATAAAAAGAGAATACAAAATTGCGGCTGTCCCAGTGTCGCTCCGCACCTGCCGACGATATTTACCCAGCCATTTACCTGCCGTGCCCATATTCAAGATGGAGATCTCACCGAAGTAGCTCCCTGCCTTGAGGGTGGCTAGTACTGTCCGGCCGTTGTCAGCTACCACTTGGAGACGACCCCTGTTAACTATGTACATTTCTTTTCCCACTTCCCCTGAAAAAAAAAACATAGTAGAGGTTATACTCGTATTGCAAGAACCTTTTTAAAGACAGAGGACGGCACAGTAAATAGATGCTATATTTTGTAAGTTATTTTTAGATAAGGCTTAAACCCTAATAAAGGAATATACATTTTTCATCATTCGTTTTATTATTCAATCTCAATTCAATTTATTTTTGTAAAATAAACACTGGGTTCTTTTAAGTATTTACCACAATATGCAAAATAAAGTTTGATACAAACATAAATAATTTAAATTAATATAAAATATAATTAGTTTCTGGTTTCTTGGGTATAGGTTTTTTTGTTATTTAAGGAAACACATTATTTTGACGTTTCGCCTATTATATTGAGCTTTAAAAAAACCTTTATTTTTGGTTAACAACCTAAAAATAACAAAACACAACAAACAAGACACACATGATTTTACAATGACACTACGATGATTTAATATATATTTAAACACATTGTTTTAATATAATCTTTAAAATACGCACCTCGAAGAAACATCTTGGTAATAAGACCATTTGAATTTTATTGATGCAAATAACTTAGAATATGTTTCTTTAAAAGTGTTAGACAATGTTATGGTTTCAATAACACTAAAATCTTGGACTTCCATTGTCTTTATTTGTTAATTGATACACAACGTTTCGGTTAGTGATGTATCTCCAACCGTTTTCAAGTGATAACTAAAACTATTCTTAAAAGCTTCGACCTTATATACTATCCGTTGTTCACCGAAGCTTGACCGACTTGTCACGGTTCAGCAACAGCAGCCAGATATTCGGAATGTCTACACTAGGTTTGCTAAATACATTTTGATTGTTTGCAATTATTACAGCTTCTTTAAATTTTCTTTTCTTCCAGTGGGTTTCTTTATGAGGATTTTTGCTTCCGACCATTGTATACGGTGTTGTTTTGACTATGCGTGTTCGGCAATCCCTGACTTCGACGTTTCACCTCGTTCCGTATGTTTTTTGTGTTCTTTAACTCTAATTTCTATTGGTCTTTTTGTTTCCCCGATGTATACTTCACCACATTCACAAGGAATTTGGTAGATACAGTCATTTTTTGAAACATTGTTGTCCGGTCTCGTCTTCGTAAGAATACTTCTCAGAGTGGTTTGGGATTAAAATGCTGTTTTAATGTTATACCTACTCGCTATTCTGCGGATCTTTTCTAAAGTTCCTTTAATATACGGAATAGTCATAAATGTTTGGTCCTGTGTAGTCTTGTTCAAATTAGAGTTCTTTGTCTTGTCTTGATATTTATCGATTGTTTCTTTAACCAATCTCTCACTGTAGCCGTTTTGCTTGAGATCCCTAGTTATATTACTTATTTCGGCTTGCAGAGATTCCTTACTGTTGCATAGGGTCACCGAGCGGTTATATAGAGTACGTATGACTCCTCGCTTTGTTTCGTTAGAGTGATTGGAATTCTGATGTAAATATTGTCCAGTGTGGGTAGGTTTTCTGTATACCAAGGTATGTATATGTCCATTATTTCGTTTGACTAAAACGTCGAGAAAAGGTAGAGCCGAATTTTGTTCCTTCTCCATTGTGAATCTGATACATGGTCGAAGACAGTTTAGATGTTCTAAGAAACCTTCAAGTTCTTCGTCATTACCTGTCCATACAATAAAAGTATCGTCAACATATCGTAACCAAACTTTTGGTTTGATGAGTGCAGTATTAATTGCTCTAACCATTCCATATTTATGTTTGCTACCACTGGAGAGAGCGATGAACCCATGGGAAGTCCATCGTCCTGCGCATAGAACTTATCTTTCACTTGAAAGTAAGAACTACGGAGGCACAGCTCCAACAATTCCATCACTCCATCCAGCGGCAGGGTGGTGTGTTCTATTAAGGTATCATCTTCGTTAAGCTTGGCCCGAATGATGCTTAACGATTCTTCTATTGGTACATTTGTATATAGACTTTCTACATCAAAGCTTACGAAAGTATCGTTTGGTCCTATTTCTACATTATTGAGAATCTCAACAAAATGACTGGAGTTTTTTACAAAGGATGGTGACTTTCCGGCTAAGGGTTTAATAAGTTCTAAAAGGTATTTTGCCAGTGCAGTCGTGGGTGCATTCCTGGAGCTGGTGATTGGCCTTAAAGGTATATTGTCCTTGTGTATTTTTGGTAGTCCATATAGATGTGGAGGCTTACTATTATGAGGTGTTAGAGTTGTTTTAGTTTCATCTGTCAGGAAGTTTTTATATTTTCTTAAAGTCCTGTAAATTTTGTTTCCTATTGAGGGTGTTGGATCTTGATTAAGGGGTCTGTATTTGTCTTTACGAAGGACTTCGTCAATTTTTTTATCATAGGTGAATGTATCCATGACTACAGTGGCATTTCCTTTGTCTGCTGGAAGAATTTTGATGGATGTATCATTTTGAAGGGTTTTAAGAGCTGCTTATTCGTTTTGAGTGATATTAGTGGGGTTACTTTGTTTTGTTTCTAAAACGGTTCTTACTTTCCATCGAAGTTCTTCCGCATCTGGTCCCTGGATCCTTGTTGTTTCTAAAGAACTAATTATGTCTAGAGTAGGTGTATGCTTTGGAGCTATGGCAAAGTTTAATCCTCGCCCTAAAAGCTGTTCTTCTGTTTCCGAGAGGGTTCGGGAGGACATGTTAATTATAGTATTTTTGTTGACTGTCTCAGCTGTTGGTCGTTTACTGTAAAGTCTGTTCAATTTGTTCTGGTGTTTTTGTCGTAAATTGTCTTTGGCCTTTTCGCATGTTTTTTGTATTTTTTGAAAAATTGGGTTATAGTCCTCTTCCTGTACGTATTCCTTAATCTCTTCATATCTCTGGGTAACTTCTAGTAGCAGCTGTGATTTCTTCCATCGGTGGTAGTTAATCTGGGATCGGAGCAGAGATTTGCTGGCTTCTTCAAGAATACGTTTAGCTCTTTCTCCTGGTATTGGTGACTTCAGGCGAAAACCAACTGGAATAATGTTGTTGTCTCTGGCTTCTCGTAGAAATTTAATGTGGGCGAGCCGAAACTCTGACCACTACGCTACCGGAGAGAACAAATTGATTACACCAGGTTTAACTTTTTTTTTCTAGGGACTTGGCTTTTTAAGGGTGGAAATAAAGATGATAAAAGGTTTTTGGCCTTGTGGCATATAACTATGTCATGTTTTGCCAGAATATATTTTATTTTTTTGGACAATTTCTGGGAGTATGGCATGGCAACATATTTTTTTACCCCGTCAGTAATTTTCGTATTTTTAGTATTATTTTTATTGTTGTTATAAAATTTAAAAGTACGTTGTTTACGTACGATAATTGATATCTGCACTATTTATATCATTTACGTCAATGTTTAACAATAAAAAGTAATACGAATAGCGGCTGCCATCAAAAAAAAAACCTTAAACTTTGAGTTTGACGATGGACAGTTTCCATTTAATGCTATTAATATGGCAGGAAAGGTTTAAGGTTCAACAATCTAAGAGAAAGATCGTCAAGTTCTGTGGTTCTATAAACTCATCTTGTATTCTTGGCATTTTACATCCTGCCAAGCTATTCAGACTCCTGTGCAGTCTTTTAGCAATTGCACAAAAAAGAAGTCCAAAATTCCGTAACCTTATGAATCGCTCTCCATCGAAGTCATTAAGTTCGTCAATAATGTTTATTTTTGCATTCTGAGCCTTTTTTTAAATATGTTCCTATGGCCATTAAATCTATTTGTCAGCCAATTAGTAAATTGAAACAATTTTAATAAAAAATGAAATATTACACTTATATATCAATAAAAAATGGAATTAACACTTATATTAATTTAAACAAAACAACATATCTTTGATTGAGTGTTCTATATTCTATGTACATTTAAATATTTTTTAAAATTAGATAAAGGGTAACTTATCTAATTGATGACTTTTAACCTTAAGTAGCAAATAAATTTTTTAATGTGTTTTTAAATGGATAAATTAAATGCGTTTCTTTTCTCTTTTTTATTTTAACCCTGTAATAATAATGATTTTCTTTTAATAAAAAAAAGTTAAAAAATGAAGAAATACAAATAAACACCCCTAAGATGTTTCATTGTCCTTAAACTTAAGACATCTTCTTTAAATATCGAGAGCGTCCTTTTAATGAAAATTCCTCTATAAGGCTCCAGGAATTTAATGCGGGCCAATTTGCATTTTAATTAGACCAAATAAGGAAACATTTCGCTTGGTTTTCCTGCTGCTCCTGCTGTCCTACAAACCCGCACGATAATAATAATAATGGCGAAGGCACGTGCTTCGCTTTTTACAAGACATGGGCGTAAAATTTTATTTTGTCCTTTTAATCAAAAAAATTAACAAAAATTCATTACTATTTAATGCATTTAGTTACACACAATTTAATTTATTTTTGCAAAGGATAATACCTTATAAAAAACTTTGCAAGGTGAGATGCAATGGTAAAGCTGACTTATGACCTGGACATTCTTACGTTAGGTTTATTATCGAATTTCTGCAATTTTTAAAAAAATATAGTGACTCCTTTTAGAATCTAATTATACAAAGAAAATTTAAATATGTAACAGAATTTTATTTACAGAACCAAAATTTGCTAAAATTTTATATTAACTTTTTGACGGGGGTATCTAACTCTAGCTCTGTATAGCGCCATGATTATTTTAATTGTAGTCATTTTTTTTTGTCAAAAGAACAAAGTAGACAATGTTTATAGATAAAAATGCCACATCAAGTGAAATTTGCACACAACAATAAAAAATTATTATGGCCAAAAACTTAATTAGAGTAAAAAGTTCAAGAAGAGCTATAAAGGGGGCAAAAATTTGGCTTACGTGGTTGACCTTATTCCTGCCAAAAAAGAATTTTTGTCTTTAAAATATTACAAAGGCAAATAAAATCATCCATGCTTAACTGTAATACCGAAAAGCTTGCGCAAAGAATGTTTCCAGACACAACAAAGATTTTCCTAAGAATATTATAGCAAGCCACTTTCTTTTTCTTGTTTATTGCTTCAATTTTTAATATACATTATTTCTCTCTTTCTTGATATGTTTCATCAAGCACAATATATTTTTAATCCCTAAAATACTTTTATCTACAACCGTGCGGTACCTAAGGTTACAAACACCATTTTAAGTGTGGTAAGTGTCACTTTACCGCACTAGTGTGGTAACTGTTACTTTACCACACTAGTGCGGTAATAGTATATTAATACGAAGTGGTAAAAGCCCATTAAACACGTTTCGAAAATTACTACGAGCGTGAGCGAGTACAGTAATATCAAAATGTTAAGACTAAGTTGTGATTACTTTTCTACGACTTTATGTTTAGTTTTTTTATAAGTAAAAGCTTTGAAACTTTAAGTACAATACTTAATACAAACATTTCGTTTAAGGCGATGCTATTTGTTTATAGCCAGCTTTACGTAAAATCTATTAAAGTTTTCAAGATTTTGGGGGCTCGCACTAATGCGATTGTGGAACTGTTACGTAATATATATATATATATCTAAATATATATATATTTTATATATATTATATATATAAAATTATATATATATATTATATATATATATATATATATATATATAATATATTAAATATAATATTTATTTATTAATTATTTCGTAATCTGCCCTTTAAACATTATATTCTTAAAGTATAGTTGTTTTAAGTTAGAGATTTACTGTGTAGACGGTGTGTAATTAGGTTCTTACTAATATAGGAGTAGAAAAATCATTTATACTAAGGACTTTTCAAAAATCGTTTATTTAAACATCGTTTACCAATAATTACTCTCCACGTTAATTATCTAACATACAGATAATATACCTAAAAGTTAAACGTAATTGTCGAGTTGCTCACATTTCCTATATTTACGATTGTCGATTGCAAAGGCTTTTTTTGCGCCAATAGCTGACACCGATCGAGGTAACTGGTAGTTTAATCAATTTCTAGTGTAAAATTGGGATAAAAGTCAAAGAAAAATTATTATCCAAAAAACTGATGGTTGTAGATAAAATACTATACATAACTCGAGTAGTAAACGGTTTTAGCGCACTTAAGTGAATGCAAAACTCGCCTTTAAAGTGAATGCAAAACTCGCCTTTGGCTTGTTTTGCAAACTTCACTTTGCGTGCGCTAAAAATCTACTTACCACACTTGTTATGTAATATACTATTAGCAACCTCAGCCAGGTTATTGCTTCACTATTTCTTTTAACCTGCATTTATTTTTACCATTTCTTTGACATAAAATTAAAAAAAAGTAGGTAACCGACAGCAAATATAATTTAATTACCATGGGAATGATATCTTGGGAATTTTATACTTTTATTTAAAAACACTTCGGAACAACCCTCCTATTTAACAGTTATTTCGAGACCATTTTAATAGAAAGTAAGTTTTATCATATGTTATAAAATATTGAAACACTGCCATCTATAATAGAATAGCCTGCGCGCAGACTTTTATTTGGTCGATCAGCTGTTCATACTTGGATATAATCAAATTTTGTCAGTTGGTTTTGGTTATCGGCTTTATTGTAGTGTAGGAGTATTATTTTATTATTTTTGTGTTTTGAATATAAAGAATTACTGTCAAAAAGATTATTAGTGTATCTAAATATGTGTAACTGATACGAATCTTAGAAAAACTACGTGTTTTAGTAGTGACACAACCTAAAAAAGGTTTTTTTTTATTGTGCCTCTAGTGTTTTTTACAATTCACCAATAAAATTTTAATGTCATAGTGTTAAGATCAATTTGGTACCATGCCAAACCTTTGTTGTGTCCCTTTTTGCAATAGAAATTATCCTGGGCAGCCTAAAGTATCCTGTTTTGGTTTTCCACAGGATCCAAAAGAACAAGAAAAGAGAGTACAAAGTGAGTAAAAGATGAAGAAAAGTTGTTAAAACTTAATTTCCAACATTACAGAACATTTCTTACTCTGATATAAACTTATTTTTAGACTTTAACTGTAAAACTCAAAAACAAAGACATATGTATTGTTAAAAATTTATGTTTAAAACGCAATGATACGGCCACTTCAAAATCTATAAAAACGTTTAAAACCAAATAAATAAAGGGTCGGAATTAACGCCCGGTAATTTAATATAATTTACAGATAAAAAAAAATAAAAAATTATATATGCTTGATAAAAAAATCAAAATGTAGGATAAAATACTAAAAAATGGCCTATATAAAATCACAGTATAAAATATATTATTTTCACGGTAAAATCTGTTTAGCATGTTAATGAATGTGACTAATATACATAATGCTGTAGGTTCACTTTAAATAATTTTGTTTTATAAAAAAGCATAGTTTTTCATTGAAAATAAAAACTATATTCTATACCAATGTAAAAATAAGTTTTTCCCCAAGACCTATCAAGTAAAATTTGTATAAATTTTATTATTTTGCTGTAAAATTTATATTGGCATTCTTTGATTTTTAAACAATTTATCAAAATTTAGCTTTGATAAATTTGGAAAAATTATAAGGTATAAAATAAGGCATTTTAAATTGCTACTTGTATTAATTTTTTGTGTCTTGTTACAAAAGTGAAATAACGTAAATTTAAATCATAGGTATTTTTTTTCTCCGTATAAAAGTTTGACAACCAGTTACTAACTAAATGTGCCTAATTATCATTATTTGTAGATTATAAAAATGTCGAATTTGTATGTTTCGTTATTTGTTTAGTACTATTATTGTAGTATTTTAATTGTATACAATTATTTTTTTATTATTTTTATGTTTAATATCCCAGTAAATATCGGTATATATAGCCATTTTTTCTGACATCATTTCATTTCACATTTTTATTTTACTTAATGCCTATAGACCTGTCTGAAATAAAGTATATTACTACTATTATTATTATTATGATCCATTTTTAATATTTGTAATCTATATTACTTTTTAATTACAAGCAAAAATTTAGGTTAACATTTTATGTCAATTTTGAATATTTTGGTAAACTTGGCGTTTTACCCTTTTCTCTCCTTAATTAATATTCAATAAAATACATGACTCCAAAATAAATTTTATAGTTTATTTTATTTAAATATTAAAGAAAAAACACTGGCTTAATATATCAAAGCGGCACCATTTTTTTCCACTAATAAGTTTAAACGTGTGGGCATTGATGCAATCAGCATTTGTGCATGGTGAACATTGTAATTATTTCAGGTTTCTTTAATTGTATTCCACAAATTATCACTGTTTTGTGGATGGAAATCATTGTTCTTTTAATTTCTTACGATATATCCCCAAACGTTTTCGATTAGGTTGATATCAGGGCTTTGAGGGCCAAGGTAACAATGAAATGTTATTTTCCAGTAGCCAGTCCGAAACTCTCCTTGCTGTATAGGCGGGGCAGTTGGCATGCTGGTATATAAAATTTTCTTGTTCAAATATATTGTTTACCGATGGCAACATAACATTTTGGAGTATGTGTATATAAGCTTGACCATTAAATCTTTCTCGAATACGGTGGCATATGCCTAGCCCTCTGAAAGACATATACCCCCATACATTAACAGAAAATCTTCCACTTGTTTTAACATGTAGGGTATATCTTTATTCGTACCGTGTATTTTTCGGCCTATACACTCTAATCTGCCCGCTATAATACCCTATAATAACCCTACCTACCCTACCCTACCTAATAATAACCCTTTCCCAAAAATCCATACCTTGCGGTAAATATTCCAGTGCAAACCCCATTCTTTGCTCTTTATTCATATCGGTCAAAAATGGCTTTTTAGCAGCTACACTGCATTCAATTCCGAATTTTTCCTAATACGATTTCTTGCCGTTCTTACTGTCCAGGGAAAATTAGTTTGGTTGTGTGCTTCTACAGCTGTCTGAAATGGATTTTGTTTCGCAAAAAATCTATCAGGTCATTATCTTGATTTTCGTTTTAAATTTTTTTTCTACCACTTCCAGCCCTTCTCTCCAATGATCCTGTATTTTCCCATTTAGTTCTGAGGCTTTGAATAGTGCTTCTTGGTTTCCTAACTTGCTGAGGTATTCTTCCCAGAGAAACACCTTCTTCGAATACAATAATTACTCTCGCCTTCTCTAGTTCATTCATTTTTCAAAAATTAAAAAAAGTAAAATAATATAATTTTGAAATGTGTGACAGATAACAATTTGTCAAGTAAGGTATATTTCCAGGTGATCCAGGTACGCAAAAGCCAACATCACACTGGGAAAAATTAGGTGTACGAGATTTTAATTCCTTCACTGTACTATCCAACACATTCATAATTAGTGCGCTTACTTCGTAATATTCAAGTAGCGTGACGCCATAATTTTCACGCGCAGGCTATTCTATTATAGATGGCAATAATTGAAATAAACAATCAAAAACATTAACAGTTACCCAAAAAAAGTTATTTATATTATCATTAACCTACAATAAATTGTTAGTAACATAGCGTAAAACATATGGTACAAAAACATCAAAGTTTTGACTTATTGATATGACTTTTAGTGGCTTTTTGAAAAAATTGCCGAATTAAGGAAAAATGGTGTACCCTCTGAATGAGCGTACGTATTAATGGAGTACAATAAAAGAACAATATTTCTAAAACAGAATAAAAGTAGTTTATTTAGACTTAATTAGGGCTCAATTATTGCAGTTTATTTTGTTTAATTTAGGCAATATGACTTTTGACAGAAAATATAACTTATAGAAATTTGGCAAATGGAAAATTATTTTGCATGTAAGTTAATTAGTCATTATAAATAAAGGCAAGATGCTTCTGAATCTCGATTCGAAGCCCTAAATTGAAATTGGGACGCTGAGGTAAAGATAGGTCGTTAATTTTAATGAAAGTAATGAGCGTGGCGCAAAACGTCTTAATGGAAAGTCAAGGTGCATGTGAGAGGTTTGAACGTGTTGAAATTCCTAAAAGGAATCGATTTCAGTATTTAGCATTTTAAATTAACCTGGATGTTTCTAAATAGGATGCAATCGAATGCATTTATTTTTAATTAAATATTTTTACGTCTTGCCGAAACATTTTTTAGACAAGCCTTTGCATACACAGGGTGTTTTCTAAGTGAATGGTAATATTTAAAAGGGCGCTTTTTGATCATTTTAAAAAGTAAACTTTATAAGAACGTATGTCCTAAAGGCTTAACCTTTGAGATACAGGATGGTAAAATTTTCAAAAATAAATCATTTATTATTAATATCTGTAATACCACTTTGGATGTTTTAAATTGTTAAAATTGACATAAATGTACTATGTAAGAAGCATTTTTAGTGTACCACATTTTTTTTAATTTTTCACCAATGGTGTTCGTACAGAATTTGACTTGGCTATTTTGGCGGTAACTGGAAATGTTTTTTGATACATAGTTCATGTACCAAATTTCGTTAAAATATCTTAAGTGGTATAACAGATATTAATAATAAATTATTTATTTTTAACAATTTTACCACCCAGTGTCTCAAAAGTTAAGACGTTCTGGACATACGTCCATATAATTTTTTTTTTCTTAAAATAGACCCAATAATTGCCTCCCTAAATATTGACAAAGACACCCTGTATACATATAATTTTTTATTAATTTTTTTAGTGTTACTTGTTACTCAAAATGTTGAAATAACGTCAATTGAAATAAACATAGTTATTTTTTTTTAATCCTCCGTATAAAATTAGTTTTTACATTTTCACTCAGTTACTAACTAAATGGTGCCTAATTATTCATTATTTGTAGATTATAAAAATGTCTGAATTTGTATGTTTCATAATTTGTTTAGTACTATTATTGTAGTATTTTAATTGTATACAATTATTTTTTTATTATTTTTATGTTTAATATCCCAGTAAATATCGGTATATATAGCCATTTTTTCTGACATCATTTCATTTAACATTTTTATTTTACCTAATGCCTATAGACCTATCTGAATATATCTGATAAAGTATATTACTTCTATTATTATTATTATGATCCATTTTTAATATTTGTAATCTATATTACTTTTTAATTACAAGCAAAAATTATCTTAAGTGGTATAACAGATATTAATAATAAATTATTTATTTTTAACAATTTTACCACCCAGTGTCTCAAAAGTTAAGACGTTCTGGACATACGTTCATATAATTTTTTTTCTTAAAATAGACTCAAAAATTGCCTCCCTAAATATTGACAAAGACACCCTGTATAATGTAAAAAAAATTACCAACCATGATATTTTATTTCTCGTAACAGGTTAATTTCATCGAAGGCCATTAAGAATACCTTTTTTAAGTTTAAGGTTAAAGCTAAAAAAAATTGCTATTATTGTGTCAGAGCTAGTCCGGCACTGGCAAACTAAATAAGCCAAATATGATTTGATAAGTTCATTTTAAAAAGACTTATCCAGTAATCATTATATTAAAAAAGTATATTAAATTCCGCATTGTATTCTAAAATTTGTTAAAAAAAAAACGATTTTCACGGGCGTCCGTTATGTACCTGTATCTGCGTAGGAAAGGTTAGTAGGAAAGAAGTTTATGGAAACTTGTCATAATATTTTTAGGTTTTCTATTAGAATCCGAGAGATTGCCCACATATTCTGGGATACGCTGTATAAAAAATACTGCATTACCATAATTTGATTTATTGCCTTTTCCACGTAGACTTTCAAAACTCTCATCTTTCTTGTTGTGTGTATGGTTTTATCATAAATGAAATAGTTTGATGGTTTGTTTTCCACGTCAAGTATTGATAATATGTAAAGTAACAAATTTAAAAATAAGTAAAAAATTGGAGTAAAGTTATTTAATTAATCAAAGTTGATTCTGTAAAACTAGCTTCGAAACTTCAATTAGAGTGTTATTAAAGTTAAAGGATTAATTGACCAACATCACTATTTGTGAGTTAACTATCTAATGCCTAATTTACCCAAACTATTTATTAACGTTTTAAAATAAAGGGTTTCTTAAAGGTAAACATATTTAGGTGCAGCAACAGAAAGAAAAATAGTTATAGTAATGTTTACTGTAAAAGATTTGCGAGTTTAAATATTAAATCTTGTTTTTAATTGTAAAATTGTGCGACTAGTTATTTAACAGAATTTGTAATAGATAGCATAGTGTTACCTAATAGCTGATTATTAGTGCGTTAGATAAAAATTAGTTTCTTCAAAACCCCAGTCCCGAAAATCGACAGGCTAGCATCGAATAAAATCGGATAAAAGATAAAGTTTTCTCTTACTCAAATGGCAGTAAAGCTTTCTAGTCCTTTGCCAAAAATATTAGTCAAAACTTTTGCACAAATTCTTTTCCACCCTTAATTTCTGAAGATGGAATGGTCTCTACCTCCAAAGGAAAAGCCAAACTATTTGCCAAACAATTTGCTGCCAATTCTACGCTTGATCCTCCTACTAATCTTCCTCTTTCAACGGTTGTCCCTGTTTCTCATAAAATGTCCAATATAATTTTTAAAGTCAAACAGATCAAGCTTATTCTTTCTTCTCTTGATACTAAAAAATCGTCCCGGCTGGATGGCATACCAGCAACCGTCTTAAAAAAATGTGCTCCCTAGCTTGCAACCATCCTAACACGCCTCTTTCAAATCTCTTACGACACAGGTATTTTCCCGGTGAGTTGGAAAGCTGCACGTGTGCAACCTGTCCTCAAAAAAGGATCCAAAACTCTCCCTTCCAACTATAGACCTATATCTCTCCTTTTAGTTGTTTTGTAAAGTAATGGAAAAAATCATTAATTCCCAAATCTTAAAGTATCTGGAAAAACATAAGATCTTACATGATAGACAATATGGATTCCGTCACAGTAGATCCACAGCTGATCTTCTTTTTTTTGTCTCACCCAACTGGAACAAGTCCCTTGAGTTTCTTGGTGAATCCCAGATCGTTGCTCTTGACATATCCAAAGTTTTTGATCAGGTCTGGCATGATGGGCTTCTTAAAAAACTTCCTTTTTACGGCCTTCCACCTAAGCTTTGCTCTTGGCTTTCCAGTTTCCTTTCTAATTGACGTATATCAGTTAGTGTAGATGGTCATTCCTCCAGCTTCTACCAAATTAACGCTGGGGTGCCCCATGGCGCAGTGCTGGCACCCACGCTGTTTCTTCTACACATTAACGATCTTCTCTCTTCCACAATCAATCCCATTCATAGTTTTGCTGATAATAGTACCCTTCGCTCCAGTATTCAATTTCTTAAGACACCATGTAATACTGATTTGGAACACAAGCCTAGGTTAATGCAGATATCTCTTTTAAAAACCCAAACTTATCTTGGATTGGGGGCCAAAAAATTTTTTCAGTTTAATGCCCGAAAACACAGTCTGTTCGCTGTCGCGAAAAAAACTCCAACGTTACCCCATATGAGGGGCCCAAATTCTGGAAAAAGAGTGTTTTAAACTTGTCGGCGTTACTTTTGAGAATAACCTTAACTGGCACAAAACAAAATCCCCCTTTTCCAAACCGGAAAAATTTCTCTTCTTCCAATCTGTACACTTTGTTGTATCCCAAATAAGACCCTTTTTTGTATTGTTCGCCTGGGGAATGGCGTCCCCTACAACACTTAGATTCTGGGCTCCATTCAAAGAAGAGCCGTTCGTCTTATTAATGATCCAATGCTCACAGAAAGTTCCTCATTTGCCCACCGTCGAGCTGTAGGGGACCTGTCGCTCTTCTATGGGTATATTTACCCTTTTGTCAGAGTAATTGGCCAGTATAATTTTTTTCTGGCGTCCCCAAAACGTGGTGCAACTTTTTCCCCGAACTTCCCCTTTCTTCGTTCCTTCATCCCAGAGGCAAAACTATGGAACCGGCGTCCGGAAATTTTTTTTTTTTCTCCCAATTCCAAAAATTTAAGTCCCCCGTGAACAAACTCCCTCTCACCACACTTAAGACACCCACGGTACGTTAGTACTTAGGCATCAGCCTTTATGGACTGTCCCAAGATAAAAAAAGTCATAGACAACTTAAATGCAGAATATCCATGACTGTCTATTATCAGTGAAAAATTTACATAAATTAATTAAAGAAAACAAATAATAGAGAAACTTCCTTTTTAGTGCAATACAATATATTGCACCAGTGCGGCTTTTAAGTAATTTAAGTGCCAATTGGAACCCAAAAACTTATTTTTAATTCTCCAAATTAGGTAAAAATACATAATTACATGTTAGTTAAAAAGGAATTTCTTTATTTTAACAATAAATTATTAAATAAGAAAATTACGATACTTTAATATTTGGTCAGCATTATTTGATCTCATAGATAAAATGATGCATGATTAAATAATACTATAAAATATGGCCACTTAGTGACATCTAAACAACTTTTTGTACTTTGTGGGCCCTTCTTTATTAGCAATAACCGCTTAAAGACGTTTCGGCATTGATTACACCAATTAATTTGTGTATTCTTGGGAGATTATATTCCATTTTTCTTTTATTTTAATTTGTAAATTATTTTTATTA
>JAHBCN010016281.1:0-19725 GCA_019359885.1 Listronotus oregonensis
AAAAAAGGTGTAAAATAAATATAAAAAACAAATTTATAAAAGGTGTTTGTGAAATTATGTGTGCTAATGTTGTGTAAAATCAAGAATTCTGTGCAAAAAGAAGGAGGAATAGTGTAAATAAGGTTAGTTTGATTTTCAACTTTGCTGATAAATATCTCGAAAACAACGTTAAATATTTTAATCATACGCCCCAAAAAAACCCCGTATACCAAATTTGATCAAAATCGGAGAGGAGGCAACTTTCGAGACAATTACCGTGAAGTTATCTACTTAGACCGGCAGGGATATTATTTTAAATATATAAATATTATTATATATATACATATATATATATATATATATATATATATATATATATATATAAAATATATATATATATATATATATATATATATATATAAATATATATATATATATATATATATTAAATAAAAATTGAAAATGCATCCATATAAGGTCAGAGTATTGCAAGAACTACTTCCACCAGATTTTCCAAAGCGGGTGCAGTTTTGTTAATGGTTTAATGAGTTTCTTAACCATAATGATGTTTTCGACCGTACTTCTCTGATGAAGTTTGGTTTTATTTGTCGAGTTATGTTAATAGTCAGAACTACCGAACTTGAGCCACGAAGAATCTACATACCTTTATCGAAACTTCATTTTTGATAATTGTAATAATGTTTAAATAATTGGATTTTTGTAGATTCTTTTAACTTAATTTGTTTAAGCATGTAATAATTATCCTAATATGTAATAATTGACGTGTAAAATGTATAAATAAATCTAAATCAAGTAGTTTTAATTTAATTAATTTAAACAAACTGTGTGAACTACGAGCAAACGTGATTTGAATTTTCCTATTAAGTTTAAATTACCAAAAATCCCAAGAATTAATAAAAATTATGACAGATCTTCGCTAAACTCAACATTTTTTCTACCTAAATCTAGAAAATTAAATTATTGACAAACAAGAGACTCAAAACTATCCAAAAAGGCTGTAATAACTTGGTTCAAATGACGATTACTTGAAAAAATAATAAATGGTTAATTTTCTAACTTTAAAAAAACAAATGTTTTTGACATTTAAAAATCGATTTTAAAATGCACGGCAACCCGCAACATTTTTGGTCACGTGGTTTACGGACATTAATAAAGACCCTGTATGTGTTTAGCCAAATAGGATGATAAATAAAAGGAAGAAAAAATTTACTTATCGACAAGGATCTTGGTTTAGTTTGGGAAAGGTATAGAATATGAAAAAAAACATGATAAAAAACATTTTTGTTGTAAACCTTTCTTTAGTCTTTTGTCAGGATTTTTTTTTTGATTCGGTTAAACTAAGAGATTGGGCTGGTATTCAACAGTTATAGCTTTGTCCTAGTCAATGTAATCAGTACGCAAAATGTCTTACGCATTTTAAAAAACAGGTGCCATAACTTTACCCATTGAGAAAACGGAAAAACATACTTCTAACAAAAAAGATCCATAAAATTTTTCAAAACAGTTCATTGTGGTATGGCCAAACGCAGAGTTTATTAATCTAAAGGGGGTTATGACATCCGCCATATTGAAAAACTCTTGTGTGACGTCAAGAAGGGTCCATTTCGGCCATGTTGGATTTTATGCCGGACAGTGGCGTAGAATTGAGGTGGAAACGAAAAACTGCTTTTATACCGACGAACAAAATTTATATTTCAAAAATATAAATGTAATTCAATTAAGTATTGAAATTAAAAATTAAAGCGACAACACGACGATGGCGTACCTTTTCAATGGTATCTACTACATTAAATATTTTAAAAAATGAGAAAAAAATTAAAATGTAGAAAATACTGATGATTGCTAATTTGTTATAATTATGAGTACTTACTCTATTTTTAAACACACGATATTGAATTATTAACACCTTTTTTTCTTTAATAATACCCACCTATATTACGACGTTTATAAAATTTTATGGGCAAGATTGGGGACTTAAATTATTTTTTTATCTTGGAACAGTCCGCGAAGGCTGAGGCCTAGTATGAACGCCCCGTGGGTGGCTGAAGTGTGGTAAGAGGGAGTATATTTACAAGAGACTTAAATTCTGCAGGTAGCAGGTTCCATAGTCTTGACACTCTAGGGATGAAGGAACAAAGAAAGCGGGAAGTTCGGGGCCTCTCTAGCTGAACTGTTAAAAGATGCATAAAAGTTGCACTACGTGTTGCTCTGTTGGGAGCTGCCAGAAAAGGAATTATACTGGCCAACTCGTCTAAGCAGAAGCCGTGAAAATACCTATAGAAGAAAGACAGGAAGGAAGCTTTTCTGTAAGTGCAGGATCAGAAATGGGCTTTTACAAGCTATCTTGAAGATCTTTGTAAGATTACAAAATATCCAACTCCAAATCAGATACTGAAAGCCATAGAAAAATTAACCTTTTTTTTTGGAATTTATGACGGTGTTTTTGTATTACTTCATAAATATATAAACTTGTCTATTAATCCTTAATTTTTTTTATTTTAAAAACTAATTAAGTTACTTTTAAAAACTAGTTATTTATTTACTTATGGACCATACAGCATCTTGATATTGCAGAATAATAGGAAAATTTTCCACTTTGGCAATAAAATTAATTATTTTATGTAAAAAAATGTGAACAGGTTTATTGCTAAAAAACTAAACTTTATTTGTTTCACAACTACAACACTACAATACATTTACAATTGCAACAATTAAATAAAATACAACTGAAATTTTTACATTTTGATATGGAAGAAAAGAACACAGTACTTAATGGTATTATTTAATAATATTTTGTGGTATACTACATTTCATATTTTAAAAAATACACATCATTTAAGCATTAAAATCCTACTTAATACAAACACAAAAATTTCATTTATAGTTTGTTGGCAGCCCTTGCAAGATAAAACAAAAATTAGATCTCGTGTTCTTATTTGGTACTCGAAAGTTTAACTTACTTACAAGTTCTTCGCAGTCCACTTCATACTACACAATCTAAACAAAAACTTCTTCAGTGCAAGGTAGGTTTACATCAGTTAATTTTAAAGTTGTAAAAGGCAAATCTAAAATATAAATTATATTTTAAAACATGTCATTTTCAACATAATATACCAAGTAATTGGTAGATAAGTATCCAAAAAAATTAAATACAAAATAATGGGAAAAAAATATTAAATACACATTCTGAAGGTACATTAATGCACATACCTAAAGTTGATCAGTTCTAGGTATAAGCAAGTCAATATTGACTATTTACTTTCTTGACAACAAATAACTATAATTAAAATCACACAAAAATTTCAATTTACTTACTAATAACTGTGTAATTACATTCCGAGTTGTGAAGAGTCACTGGTGGACTTAAAAACCGTGTTTGTGTTATCCGAGGTGTAATAATGCAAACTGAATGGAACTGCTACAATAAAATAATATTTGTTAGTAATAGCAGCATTAGGATAAATCATATTTTTCACCTTACCTTCTTTTATTAATCGCCTTTTTCCTTTTTGATCAGGATATCATAATCACCGCTTTTGCAATTTTTCTGGAAGGCATATAAAAATCGTCTGTTTTAACATGCTCCGAGCAAATAACAGAATCCTTATGGGAAACACAACTTTTTGGTGTATTGCACACTAAGGACTAATTAAAACTACACGACTAAACACTACCAAAAACAATATAGTAAAAACAGTCAAAACCAATAAAATATCAACTCTGTACACAAATATTTTCAACTGTAAAAATAACCCCATATAAACACTTCGCCTTGTGGCACGACTCTGTCCACAGCTGAGAATGCTAGTAACTTTTAGAGTTACCCGACAGGGCCGCCAACATAAGCGACCCCTTTCACATCTTCACGTCTTGGACTTTTTCTATCCCCATTCTCGACGATGTCATAACCCCTTTAGATTAATAGACTCTGGGCCAAACGTAATTAATAATAATAAAAGTGCGTTCAAGAAAGAGCTTATATAGTATCATATTTTAAAAAAATATTACGACATATCAATATTTAAAAAAAAAATTAAGAACAAACAAAATGTAAGTAAGGCAGTAAAAAAACTAACGAAAACTAAGCAAAACATGGCATATCTAAATAGTAAAAAATATATATTGGTATTGGGAAATATCATTGTGGTTATTTGGTCTTAATTTTAAGCAACTACCCTTTGTTGAAATACAAATTAATTATCATGTGTAAATAAATACATATCCGAGCAACTATCCAACTCACTAACTACAAACAACACTTAATGTCAACACGAATCAACATCCCGATCGATAAAGTTTGATCATTATTGTAGCCACACAAATAGTGTAGTGTATCTTTTAAGCAATGTATGTCGTTTGTATTTAGATTAACAGTCAGATTAGAAAGGAAATAATTATAATGCAGACTTCTTAACATAAAACAAAAGGGATATTTAGAAATTTATATTTATTATAAAAGAAAGTAATAGAGAATTGAAGTTATTTATTGGAAAAAAGAATTATTGAAAATCCATGATATACATTAAATTAACACAAACAAATAGTACTTGCTTTTGGAAGTTTAATGAAACCTGTTTTTACAAAATTACAAGAGCAAAGTATTTGGTAAGACAATGCCGCGAATGAATATGACACAATGAGGAAGTTGCATATATTTTTTTTAATTGAAAACCTATTTAAAGTTCAGTAAATGCCCTTAAAAGTTGATATGTGCTTGTAAAATATTTTAAAACCAAGCGATTATTAAATAATTAATTATTTGAATTTTAAATATTACAAGGTCAACGAAACGCTCTCTGATTGGTCAAGCCAGGTGTGACGTCAAAATCCGATAAACAAAGTGTCGGCCCACGCTTGGCCCAAGCGCTGCCATTTAATCATTGGTTACTCCGTTTGTGTTTACATCGGGTTGTGGCCAATTTAGTGTACCTATAGACGAGTTTTTTAATTATATATTAATATTAAACCTGATTTAGTTTTTTTTTATGATTATTTTTTTTAATCTTTATGACAGCTCATGAAGGATTATTATATATGTATATTATATCCTACGGATTATATATACAAATATAAACCTAAGTACCAAAGTACCGTGAGTGCCGGGTTTTCCGGTGTTTAACCCATTTCTTCCAAGTTGTTCCGTCAACGTTGTCCAAGCACTGAAACATGCAAATGTTGCATTTCACAGCACCTTTTAGACAACGCGGTAGTGCCACCACGGACGTTATTTTTAAATAACTACTTCCTAAAAGATAGTGTGTGACGATAGCCGGTTTAAAGTTTAAACGAGAGAACATGGATGTAACAGAGGATTTAAGTGGATCGGAACATAAATACTATTAATGTTGTGTAGTGCCATTATGTGGTTCCACAACAAAAACCGGCCCCAACAAATTATTTTTTAACGTTTCAAAAGATGAAAAAATAAGAAAGAAATGGTGTATAGCGATGAAGAGGGATTTAAAGAAAAGTCCAGTTGGTGAAAAATCTACTTTACATATCTGCGAAGATCATTTTAATGTAATTACCTAATATTTAACTTGCCTCAAAAACAGACAACATTTCTCAAATATTAAATATCATTTTCTCGGTTTTTATTTAATAATTAGACATAATATTTTCTTTTATATTTATTTAGTACATTAGCACTGGTGATACAGATACAAGATCTTTATTAATTATTTTACTTTTGAACTTTTTTTGGGGGATGTTTTTGCAATTTAAGTGAATAGTAGGAAAAAAAATAACTAATATATTATGTGATGTACATAGTTTTAAGAGAAATCTTTCTAATACATATTTTATTTCTTTTTTTGAGGTTATCTTTTTACCAAAGTTTTTACTTTTACTTTATAAAACAGCACTGCACTACGTATAGTATTATTACTTTAAAATAATGTTTAATTTTGAATACATACCTTGTAGCTTTTACTCCTATTAACTCAGCTCCCATGAAATTTGGGTTATTTCCCAAAAATGTAAACATTGATAATGCATCAATTTTTGGCAAGTTATCAGATTGCCCTTGGACAAATCCAGCTTCAGTAGAAGTCATAATAAATGAAGTCTAGTTTTTAAAACAATTATAACAGAACAATATTTTGTTAGCACAACGAAAGCAAATAAAAACGGCACTCAAGAAACATGCCCAACTAACAAAATCATAAAACAAAATCACCTTAATGCCGCTTAAATGACAAGCAAAACAAAGAGTGTGACAGAGAGTCGTTTTGACCGATACAGGATCGTGACGTCACAACAAGCTATCCTTCTTTGCGAGCTGCGTTTTGGCGCGAAGAAAATTATTTTGAATTTCAACATTTTTTATAGAACAACAGTAAGTTGAATATTAGAAAAATATATGGCAATTAATACTTTATAGTTTTAGAAACTTTATAAGTAAAAAATAAAAAAATGTGCAACTTCCTCATTGTTGACAAATTAATTAGCATGTTTGATAATCATATTAGAGGCACTTAGAATGGTTGCAAGTCAAACAGCATACAGGGTAGGTAAAAAAATAAAAAAAATTGTACAAAAGTAAAGTACCCCTATTTAAAAAAATTCAGCAAAATGTTATAAAGAAAAATTGTTCAGAATTAAAAGTTATGGCAAAATTCCAAAATATGGCCCCTAATTTTTTTTTTAAATCATTAAAAAAAATTAATTTTATTTTTTTTAATATTCACCCTAAACACTCTTATAAATTATTCAAAATTAAATTAATTTCGCATAACTTTGTTCAAAATCAAGCATATTTGTAACATTAACATAGATTTTTAATTTTTTAGGGAATCACAAAGTTCATGTTTGTTGCAACGATATTAAATTCAACTTTAAAATTTTACAAAAATGCTTTTTTAAAAGGCTAACCATTGGTAATAATAATACGCACATCAAAAAACGCCCATTCAAAGTGAAACATTTTTATTTTAAATGTTTATTAAAAAATTAATATCCAAACATAAATCCTACTAAAATAATCGCGGATACCCAGGGAAAACAACAAATGAGTGTTAAAGTAAGTATTAATATTTTCTAATTATGAATTAAAACTAACAACATAGGATATGCATTGTTTGTACTAAACGCACCCAAATCTCAAAAGCAATAAAGCAATGATTTGGTTAGTATCTTCTCGGCTAACGTTAACTGTCTTGGGGGAGGCATTTAAAATCAAATAAACTTAAAAAGCGAAGAATAATAATTAAAGACAGAAAAATTATTGTCACCAAACTGTCATTATGTTTACTTTTAACCTTCATTTGTTTTTTTATGGTTATCCGCAATAATTTTAAAAGGTTTTTTTTATGATGTCTATTAATTTGTACAGTTTTCGATAAACATTTAAATTAAAAATTTTGTACTTTTAATGAGCATTTTTTAATAGGCATCTTATCATTTCTAATGTTTTACCTTATTAAAAAGAATATTTGCAAAATTTTAGAGTGGTGTTTAATATCGTTGCAACAAATATGAAATTTTTCATTCTCTAAAAAACTAAAAATCTATGTTAACTTTACAAATATGCCTAAATATGAACAAAGTTATGCAAAACTAATTTGATTTTTAATAGTTTATGAGAGTGTTTAGAGAAAATATTCAAAAAAAATTAAGAGAAATTTTAAAGGTTAAAAAAAAACATAAGGAGGCCAAATTTTGAAATTTAGGCATAACTTTTAATTTCGAACAACTTTTCTTTATAACATTTTGCTTAATTTTTTGAAATAAGGGTACTTTACTCCTGTACATTTTTTTTATTTTTTGACCTACCCTATAATTATGCTGTTTGACTTGCAACCATTCTAAGTGCACCTAATATGATTATCGAGTATGCACCAACTTTGGGCAATATCTGTATTTTGATTGTGCTATTAATAAAAAAAAATCCCATATGTTGCACACTTAAATGACCACACTGTATATTATAGTAGAAAAAAAATTGTCGGTAAAATATCTTGATTGTATGTTGCTTGGTAATTTCGTAAATGACATTTGAAACAAAACCACAAGTCATCAGGCGAGTGGTTTTGTAACAAATGCCATGGACGAAATTGCCATTAAAGCAACAAACTTGAATAAAACAGGAAAATATTTTGCCAAGAAATTTTCTTCTCAAAAGATATTCGACAGGACTATTTCACGAAAAAACGAGACAAATTTTAGCTAGAAACACAGTGTTTATTATCAGACTGGACTAACAAAATTTTGAAGCTGAGAAACCATCTTGTTGGATTTGTCCAGGTAAGTGCAGGTAAGAGTTTTGCCAGTAAAAAACAGGTCTTGCTACGACATTTTGCCAGTGTAAAACACTCTAGTGAAAGAGATAAAATTAAATACACTGTTTGTGTTAAATTAGTTTATTAAAAAAATAAATTTAAAAATACCCTAATAATACAAATTACGGGAAAAACTTGGATAAAATTTTACTTATCGGCCATGATGCTGATTTTAGTGGTTTCTTGTGAACGGGGGGCTTTTAAAGGGCTAATTGCAAAACTTAACTTAGTTTTTTTTTCGGCAACCTCTGGTTTTTGAGTAATGAGGTCTCCAAAGTAACTTACCTCAAAATTCTTTTTTAAAACAAATAACCATAAAATGGAAACATACACTGATTGGGCACTTACATATTAAACAGACACACTAAAATTTACAATACTGTATTGTCTATTGATTGTAAAAACACCTTTAATGAATCCAGTTTTTTTTACATTGTAAGAATATATGTTGCAACTGGTTGCCTAATTCATAAATGGTTTTATTAAAAATAGGCAATAAAATATTGTGAAATTTAGTGTTTTTGTTTAATATGTAAGTACCCAATCAGTGTGTGGTCCCATTTGATAGTAATCAGTTTCAAGAAGAAGGAATTTTGGAAGTGTCTATTTTAAGTTTTTTTTTTATCTTGGAACAGTCCACGAAGGCCTAGGCCTAAGTACTAACGTATCGTGGGTGTCTGAAATGTGGTAATAGGGAGTTTATTCACACGAGACTTGAATATTTGGAGATTTGAGGGAAAAGAAAAAACTTCTGCGGGTAGCAGATTGCATAGTCTGGACACTCTAGGGATGAAAAAACAAACAAAGTCGGAAGTTCGGGGCCTCTTAAGTTGGACAGTAAAAGAATGCATAAAAGTGGCACTACGTGTTGGTTTATTGGCAGCTGTCTAAGGAGACATTATACTGGCCAACTCTCCGAAGCAGAAACCGTGAAAATACCTATAAAATAGGGACAAAGGAAGCTTTTCTTTAAGTGTGGCAGCCAAGAACAAAGCTTAGGTGGAAAACCGTAAGAGGGAAGTTTGTTAAGAAGCCCATCAAGCCATCCCTGTTCAAAACCTTTAGATGTGTCAAGAGCAACGATCTGGAATTCACCAAGAAACTCAAGGGACTTGTTCCAGTTGTGTGAAACAAAGGAAAGAAGATCAGCTGTGGATCTTCTGTCATATAAAATTTTGTGTTTTGTCAAATACGTCAAGATTTGGAAATTAATGAATTTTTCCATTACTTTGCAAACAACAGAAAAAAGATATATAGGTCTATAGTTGAAAGGGAGAGTTTTTCATCCTTTCTTGGGGACAGGTTGCACATGTGCAGCTTTCCAGCACCGGAAAAATGCCCGAGTCGTAAGAGAGTCGAATGATAGGTGCAAGCTCGAGGCACATTTTTTAAGACAATTGCTGGTATGCTATCCAGCCCAGACGATTTTTGGTATTAAAGAAAAAAGGATACGCTTGATCTGTTTGACTTTAAAAATGAGGTTTTAGATTCATTATGAGCGCTTAAAAAAACCCCATATGCAAAAAGTCATCAAAATCGGCGTCATGTCCAATAAGAAAAATTTTACCAAAACTTTTAATATATATTCTCTATTGCTCATCCAAACATTATGGTTACAAAAAAGAAATGCTTAGCAGTAGACAGAAAAAAAATTAAACATGCTGATTTTTCCCGGCATTTTTGGTACCAGCATGTTTTCCGTGCTCAAAACACAAATAGAGAAATTGTCTTTATTGAAGTCGTTTGCATATTGTAAAACTATTTTTTCAGAACTTTAAACTCCATCTAGTTTTTAAAGAATTTGTATTTTTAAGAAAAAAGACTTCTTTAATAAAAGGTACGTGAACGGTATTAATATCAGCTAGGAACCGGACATCGATAAAAAACCATTACAATTTCGAGTTTAAAATGATACAGAATATACCAAATAAAAATGCAATAAATAGTTCAACTTCCTTTGGTATTTATGGTTTTTATTTTGGTATTTTTATTCGGTGTGATTTCTTGTAGAATAACGTGGCAATAGTAAAAATTTAGAAGAGTTTTGCAACAACAAAAGAATTAAACTATGATATTTTATAATGCGTTTATATAAATTATATACAATAAATTAAAATTAAAATAGACTTTTTGTCTATATAAATTTACAAACATTTGATTGCACCTCTATTAGGGTTCATATTTATGCAATTAACCCCACAAACATAGTTTTGTTGGTGGTAATGCAACTCTCCAAGTGCAGTACGAAAACTCTCCGGGCAGATTTGTTATAAACTCGTAAAAACCAGTTCCGTTACATAGGGTAAATCACAGGATAAATCATATTATATTTATGCCAAAATAATCTGTTATACTTAAACAGGTGTAAGTCGCTTACAGGCAAATAAATAATGAGTACAAGTAAAAAAAAATGAAGTGGGAGTGGCTCCTTCCATATTCTACTTTTTTATTTGAAAGGTGTCTTTATCTTTGAACAGTCCACGAAGGCTGTGGCCCAAGCACTAATGTACCGTGGGTATCTTAAGTGTGGTGAGAGGGAGTTTGTTCACACGGGACTTAAATATTTGGAGACTGGAAGAAGAAGGAAAACCTTTTACGGGTAGCAGTTTCCATAGTCTGAACACTCTAGGGATGAAGGAACTACGAAAGCAGGAAGTTTAGGGCCTCTCTAGTTAAACTGTAAAAGGATGCATAAAAGTTGCACACAATGTTGCTCCGTTGGAAGCTGCCAGAGAAGGTATTACACTGGAAATCCTCTGAGCAGAAGCCGTGAAAATACCTAAAGAAAAGTGACAGATCCCGTACAGCTCGTCGGTGGGCAAGAGGACGAAGCTTTTCTGTGAGCGTGGGATTATTTATAAGATGAACAGCTCTTCTCTGAGTGAGTTGTAGGAGACGCCATTTCACCGACATAAAAACAATATTCTAAAGAAGGTCTAATTTGGGATACATACAGAGTAAACAGATTTGAAGATGAGAAATACTTTCTGGCTCGAAAGAGGAATCCAAGCTTTTTTGAAGCTGCTGAGGCTATGGATGTAATGACTTTTTGTTCTGCAAAACTTTGTCGCTCATATGTAACGGATGAGCATGGATAGACTTTTTTCGCGACAGCGTAAGTGCCTGTGTTTTGGAGGCATTAAACTCTACAAGATTTTTGGCGGCCCAATCCAAAATAAGTTTAAGGTTTTATGGGAGAGACATCCACATTGACCTAAGCTTGGTTTTCAAATCAGGCTTATTGACTGGCTTAAGGAAATGGTGCAGTTGGAGTTTGGTACAGAATTTGTAATTCTGAATTTATTTGTACAAAACCATATCAAATTGAGCGACATGTTTAAGGTCCACAACATTTAGAAAACATGCAAAGTTTTTCGGGGGCATCCAAATCTACAGAACGAGAACATTATGTATCAAAAGCAGACTTCTGCATGGATTTATATAAAGATTTTTTTGCAGCTGATATTCTTCTTCAAAAAATAAATTATCGGTCTACGAGGACATTTTAGGAAAAAATACTACCACAGAAAAGTACCAGACGAATCAACTCTGCATAAAACTATGTCGATAAGGTCTGTTTAAAAACTATGGACAAAATACTACACAATCTGGAAGGAAAAAATTTATGGTTTAGTGTCGATAATACCACTGATATCAAGGGAAGATTTGTTGCTAATATTATAGTTGCACCTTTAAGTTATCACGAACCTGGAAACTCATATTTAATTAACAGTAAATTTCTTTCTAAAATCAATAGTGAGACAATAAGAAAATTTGTAGTGGCGTTCTGTTTCTTTCGGATAGTGCTGCATATATGCTGAATGCAGGACGACAGCTAAAAGAAAATTTTCCCAAATTGCTTAATTTGACATGTTTAGCTCATGCCCTACATAGAATATGTGAAATGGTACGTAACTTTTATCCACTTATTGATACTTTAGTTATCGAGATAAAAAAGTTTTTCTTAAGTCACCTGCGCGTATTACAAAATTTAAAGATATGTGTAATAATGTCGCATTACCGCCACAATCTGCTATTACAAGGTAGGGAATATGGCTATCAGCAGTTAACATATTACCATATAAATTATAATGTGGTTAAAAATATTATCGACAGTTTACAAGATGATGCTTTAAGTGTGAAAAAAGTAAAGAAGTTATAAATGCACCAAATGTTAAATCTGATTTAAAATTTATTTTTGAAAATTTTGGATATCTTCCGGATGTGATCGAACAGTTATAAAAACAAAATGCTTACCTAGTGCTTTCATTTCATGTATTTCAAATAACTATATACAAGCTTAAATCTGTTCCCAATAAAATTGGTGACAAAATTGTATGTACAAAAAATCTTGGAAAGAAATCCAGGATTTTTAGAAATAAAACATATTTTTGAGGCACTACAAAATGGAAGAACTGACTTGTAAAATAATTTTCGATTTACTCCAGTTACAAGCTGTGATGTCTAAAGAAGCATTTTTAGACTTAGAGATATTTTAAATTATAAAAGAACCAATTTTTACCGAAACAAACTTTGAAAAGACGTTAGTTATATCCTGTAATGCAAATAAATTGTAAAACATTTCTGTTAAGTCTTTATTTCACATTTTTTTTAAATTTATTTATAATTAATATATCCTTAATAAGCACGCCAATAAATTTACCAGACATAAAAAACGTATAGGGAACAAGCTCGTTCCGAAATCCGGGCCCTCATTATCACACCACGTTAACGGTTGTAAGTCCTCTGCTTAGCAATAAATCGATTACATGTATTTTACATGTCATTGAACCCTACCAGAATCATGTTCTTAATTATATTGGGCATTTTTCTTGTGTAAAATTTAATATTTTTTATGTTTGGGAGGTTATTATTTATTCCACTAAATTTCCATTAAATTGTTATGTGTGACTATGATGTTTCAACACTATCTAAGGAACCTTATAACCTGTCCAAGCCTTGGAAAGCAAAATTATTTTATAATATCCATAAATGCATAGACCTACAGTCAAAGACGCATAGGAATACATACGCTTTTATTTACATTTAAACTGTTTGATAACAACATAAACCAGTCAGTACAATTGTTTTTCCGATATGGATATTTGCCAACACTGTTTGACACTGGCAACAGCGCACTGACCACAGAACTTCTTAACACAGATCGAGACAAAGCATCGTTTGATGGGTGGATGTAAATTAATGTTGCCAAATGTAGAATTATTGAAAGCTAATACTTCCTCAAATCTATAATTTAATATTAAATAAAGCATAAAAATATAAAATTTATTTTTTTAATACTTTAGCACCATTTTACGTGACACAAAATATTAGGGATTGGTTTGGCAACGTAGATTAGGTAAAAAAAATTATTTGGCTTTTCTCCAGAATAAAATATATTGTATATAAATAAATTGGTTATTCCGGGTTTCAAACAAAAAGTTTAAAGGTGTATGGAAGCCCAATACTGTAAACAAAATTGTCCAGGCGTGCAGGGCGCGGGAATCGGGGGGTTTTGGCCCCCCGGAATTTCGCAATGAATAGTAGGTCAGATCCCGGGCTTCCATAATTCTTTGTTACTATCTATAAAGTTGACATCATCAAATGTCAAATTCAAGCATTCACTGTTTTTTGCACAAAATTGTTGGTTATTAAAATACTACCATAGAATATTTAAAATTATTGTGTAATATTGGATTTTATCATCTGATATAATATGGAAAGAATAAATGCGCCACTTTACAGCCTTCTATTTAAATGGTCGATATTTTTGGGAGTTTTGTATTTTTACCAAAATCTTAGTAAATAAATAAAAACACGATTTTTAAAAATAAATTTTAAACATTTATGATAGTTTCATGTACTTATCAAATTTTGTGAAAAAAGGGGGGGCAAGAATGTAAATGGTTTAATCTTATCCTAAGATTGGGGTTTTTACAAAAAAATGAAAATTTTAAACTGTTTTTTTGGCAATACTTTTACTAATAACAAACATTCATGAACAGAATAACAGTGGTTAATAATGTTTAGAAACCTTTGGTACCTAGATATCCATTGTAACAGTAACCGTTAAATATTATTTTCTACAGTATGTCGAGTTTAAAAAAAATTGATAAGTAAGTTTAAAAAGGGAAAAAAAAACTTTAACTAAAATTTACTTTTTTTATTCAATTGGGGACCTGTAAAATTAAAAAACCCGGCTGCCCAGTAATTAATAATTTTGGTTTTAAAGAATGTACTAAATTTTTAAAAAGAAAAAAAAATCCTAAATGTAAACCTTATTTCTTAAAATTATTAATAATCCACAAAAAAACACAAACATTGTGGAAATCATCTAAAAATAGTTAAGATTGCCTTACTTTTCTCATTCTATTTCCTATGAAATTTTCTTTTTCCATAATTCATAATTGATATATTATTTTTTATTCGGTTACCTAACGTTACGTCTCATAAGAACACCTTTTTAAATAAAAAATCCCCTGAAAAAAATGCCTTTTTTCAAGACAAAACCATACAACCTCTAGTCTTTTTGTTACGATATTATAAGTAACAAACGATAAAACAAAATTATAGTCACAATTTAATAAACATTAATCACTAAAATAAAAAGGTTTTTATCAACCCAAAAAAAATTTCTGCAACCACAAATATAATCACAAAAGCAAAACAATCGAAACTAATACGGCTCTCATAAAAGTTTAATGTGTTACCTAACTACCCCTGTTTATCAGTGTGTGTGTAACACATTAAATTATTTCGTGGAATTTCGTTTTGCGAAAAATCGGCGGGGCCAACTCTGACAGTTATTTTCATACTGGGCTGGACATTTTTGATCGAATGGACCATAGCATTGGGCTTCCATACACCTTTAAATTTCCCTTGGTTTCAAACCGTTCGTTTGAAAGTGTAGGGGAAACACGTTTGGTATCTGCCTGTTGTCTGTTTGTTGGCTTGTCTCGCTTTGTGATAGGTGGAACGGTTGCGCAGGCTCTGCCCCTCTGCTGTGGGGCCGTGTTTGATTCTTGTGCGTTATTTTCTCGTGTATCTGTTGTTGTTTTTTTTTTGTTTGTTGATTTTTATTAGGGCCATGTGGTTGGAATATTTAAGCATCGTCCCGTTTATTTAGCTTTCCCGATTTTTCAATTTCTAGAGCTTCCCTTACGGGATTCTATAGTGCTTTACCGGTGCTATTTTTTTTGTTTTTTAAATTGATGGTTGTCCGGTTTCTTGATGGCGTTAAAACAAGGCTGATGTTTTTGTTTTTTTTTAATGTGTTTTTGTGTTCTTAGATCCTTGCTGATATACGCCTCTTAGTTTGTCCAATGTTTTCTGGTGGCAATCTGCACATGTGATACTTAAATCCATGTTTTTCCCAGTTTGATTTTGTCTTTGTGGTCTCCCCGTTTCCGGGAAATTGGCTTTGTTTTTGTGGTTTAAAAATGTGTTATATATTGTATTTTTTTTAAAACTTAACCTACTATGTTTGTGATTCCTTTTATGTACGGCATAACGGCTTTGGTTTTTAATTGTTCTTTTTTTATTTTGTGTGTTTTTTTGTCTTTTATGGCCTCTAAAAACAGTTTTGTCTAAGACCTGTTGATACATATTGTAATTCTTCTTGTTTTTGATATAAGTGTATTATTACTGCTTGTTTTTGTAAGAAATGGTGGTGCGACTCTGCATTTAGGTACCCGTCCGTGTGTGTGGGTTTTTAATACACTTCACCCAAGGGTCCCATTTTTAATTTTTTGGGCAGAAGGTCTAAAAATGAAAGTTTATTCTCTTGTTTGATTTCTAGTGTAAACTATATTCTTTGATAGATGGTATTTAAATATGTGAAAAAACTTCCTTGTTCTTTGCTGTATCCATATTATAAATTCATTTCATAAGTTTCTAAAATTTTGGTTTAAAGGCGCGTTCTTTAGTGCTTCTTGTTTAAACTAGATCAAATATAGGTTAGCTATTATAGTGATTGAGGATTTCGGGTTTTCTGTTTGTTTGTATATCTGGTTATTGAACATAAAATAGGTTTTTTTTGGACAGTGTTCCGAGTTCCATCTTATGCTGGAAAATTTCTTATAGCGATTTTTCAATCCATCTATTGGGTTTCAAATTTGTGATTTTTTAGACTGGCAAATAACATTTTCAAGCTGAATACCTTTGATTATTCTGGTCAAATTGGGTTTTAATTAAGAAATCAGGGGGTTTGACTGTTGGTTGATTAGGTTTGCTAGGTATTTTCTAATTTTTTTTAAAATATATATAAATATATATATATATATATATATATATATATATATATATATATATATATATATATATATATATATATATATAAAAAAATGTATGTATATATATATATATATATATATATATATATATATATATATATATATATATATATATATATATATATATATATATAATCTGTTAAAAGTGGAAAATTTCCAGATGCAAAAAAAAAGCGTCCCCAGTTTAAAAAAAAAAGCCCCTTTTGAAAAAATTTTTTAATTTCAATTAAGCGTAGATTGGTTATAACGTTGCACAGATTAAAAAAGTGGTTTTATTGGGGTCTTGGAAAAAAAAATTTAAATTTTTTAAAAATTTTTTAAATGATTTTTTTTAAGGGCAAATTTTTATTTTTAAAATTCCCCAAAATACTGTTTAAAAAATTTGGGGAAACCTTTTAAGATGGGTTAATATTAAACTTAAATATATATATATATATATATATATATATATATATATATATATATATATATATATATATATATATATATATATATATATATATATATATATATATATATATATTATATATATATATAAATATATATATATATATATATATATATATATATATATATATATATATATATAATGAGTTTTAACGAATAACTTTTAATGTTTAAATTTCTGGGTTATATTAGAAAAATGTTTTTTTTTAAATTTTAACCAACGACCAAATATATAGGCGCTCCATTTAAAGTAAGAAAAATAAAGTGCTTTAAAATTTAAATGGTTTGACACTTAGTTTTGGACCCCCTGTACAGTTCAATTAAACCCCAAAAATGACCTAAAGACAATATTAGTTACATAATAAGTTCCTCGTTTAATTCTATTAATCAACACTATTGGGTTTTTTTTATTTTTTTTTAAAAAATCAGAAAAATTTTTTTGTAATTTTTTTTTTCTCTGAAATTACTAACCGATGTTAAAAATTTTAGAGGAAGATAGATGACCACAAGGGTAGCTAAATATATAAAAAAATACAGTTCAATTTAAAAAAATGCACCATTGACGTCACCTTTTTTTGTGACAACCTGTATAACAAAATTATTTTTGAAATGCACCGAGGTTAAAGGTGTCTGCAAAATATCAAAATTTAATTAAACAATAAATGAGCTACATAAGAGGGGAGGTAAGCTGAGGACCCTTTTATATATATATATATATATATATATATATATATATATATATATATATATATATATATATATATATATATATATATATATATATAAAATATATATATTTTTTTAAAATTATATATATATATAATTATTAAAAATTAAAAATTAGGTTTATTTAACATTTAAAGGTATTTCTAAAGTAATAATTTATCAATTTTTATTAAACGTCTAAATGGTTCTGTAAGTTAAACAAAACCGATGTCAATTAATTTTTTTATAGCCCCCCATTATTTTTATTTAATGGTATTACATTTAAACCCCTTTAAATGACATATCATTGAAATAGATGTCAAAATGAGTTTTCACCGAATAACTTTTAATGTGTTAGGAATTTCTAATTATATTTAAAAAAGTTTGTATTTTAGTTCATCAACGACCTAAAATGTACAGGGGTTATATTTAAAATAAGAAAAAGGTACCTAAATATACAAAAAAAAGCATTCAATTCAAAAAATGAACCATCCGACGTCACACTTTTTTTTTGAAAACCCGTATATTCCAAACTATTTTCCGTCACCGAGGGGGCTTAAAAATTTAAAATTTTTAAAAAAAATTTTTTTACAAAAGCGGCTTTATTAAAAACTTTATTTGGTATAGGGCATAATATGTCATCTAAAAAAGTTCTTCTTCATCTTTTATTTTTTATAATATACAGGGGGGTTTTATTTGAAAAATGATCTTTATTTAAGAATAAGGAAATAATAGAATTTTAAGCCCTGTATGATGTATCGATTTCTGGTTAAATTAAATACATCTGTCTGTCTAAATTCCACCGAAACATCAACTTTTTAATTAGAGCATAATTTACTTAAGTTAATTTTGGGATGTTTTTTATTTAAACAAATTATTTTTATCTCGAAAACCATAGAGATAGGTATGGGAAAATTTTAAAAAAGTATTATAAAGGGAATATAAAAACTTATTAATATAGGGTGTTATTTAAAAAAAAAAGTTTCTAGGACTTTTTTAGAAGGCAACGTCGCAATGCTGAAAATATTTTAGATCGATAGAACAGGTGAAAATGGAGTAAATTTTGAAAACTGCGCCCTTTTTTCCCTAAACGTCTAACCTACCACGACCGTGAAGCACCCCTTAAAAAATATATATATATATTATATATATATATATATATATATATATATATATATATATATATATATATATATATATATATATATATAATATATTATTTATAAATTTAATAAACTATCTTAAAAAAGGTTCCCAAATTTATTAAATCAGTACTTTGGAAAATTTTCACCAAATAATAAGTTTGTGTCTTAAAAAAAAACATTTTAAAACCTTTAGACAAAAAAATTTCACATTTCGCCTAAACCCCAATTAAAGCAATTTGTTTAATCTGTAAATTAAAACCAATCTACGCTTAATTAAAATTTTTAAAAATTTTGCAATATTAGGAGCAAGTTTTCCATTTGGAAACTGGCGAGACGCTTTTTGATCGGAAATTTTCCAGTTTAACAGCAGATGTAGTAATTTTAAATTAAGCTAGATTAGTAACTCAACTTTTATGTTTATGATTCGTGTAGCACTTTGCCGAAGCACTTAAAAGTTTTTTTTAAACGAAATGTTGGGGTTTTTTAAGAATATTTTGATTATAAAGGCGTATAAGTTAGGGTTTAAAATTCCAAGGTTTTTTATGCAAAATGTTTTTTTTAAAATCTGAAATGACAACCAACAAGGACAGGTGTTATATTCTATTCTTTTGAATGAAGATTGTTGGCGGATTTTCTTTTTTAATTTAAATTTTCCAATCATCTAAAGAACCTAAGTAATAACCTTTTTTCCCAAAAATATTTTTAAAAAAAAACAGGGGAAAATCACAATTTTTAAAAAAGAAATTTTTAATAAATAAAAATGTTTTATTCCGGGGAAATTAGACCAAAAAAAAAAAATGATGGTACATAAATTTACATCAAGCTGAAAAAAAAAGGGTTTTTAAAAAAAATTAAAAA
>JAHBCN010016282.1:0-20048 GCA_019359885.1 Listronotus oregonensis
AGTACGAATAAAGCCTAAAACCGTCTAATCGGATCTAAAATATTTGTAGAGCTAATTTTGTCAGGATTAACCATTTAATACGACTTGTCATTAGGGAAATTCAAATAGTACTTATTTATCCCCATTCGAGACATACATCTCGTATGCGACACGTGGGTATTTATTTTATACCTCAATACGCGGAGTCACTAAACAATAATTAGCATATTTACCTAATCTTGTTATAAGGTATACACGACATGGTATACGGTTAATTTGTAAGTCGTAATGGATCCTGAATAACTTAAACGTGTTTTAAAAACTGTATCAAATAAAAAAAAAACTTTTTTACAAAGTTTACTAACATCAGTTGGTCGACTGTACAGAATTATCCGACCAGACCTCTTTTTGACTCTACTTGTACTTTTATATGAAAAACCAAAATAGATATCTTATATAATTTTTGCTTAATCAAATTAGAATAATTAAAAAATAATTTAACATCTAATATAACAACCAGAAGTAATTATTAAATTTTCTAAAAACAATGATATATTTTATATTTAATTATCTGATTCTTTGTATATCTTTTAATTTGAAATCATATGTATATTTTTCCCCTTTACTCTGCCCATTTAAATCTAAAAAATATTCTCTATCGTGCTATTTACCCTTTGGCGGTAGTGTCATTTAGATAACTGAAAAATCATGTTCAGAAATTGTTTCTTGTTTTTCACGAATTAGTAACAAGCTTAACATTAAAATATAAATTATTCATTAGAAGACCAGCTGCGTTTGGTAAAGTTGTATTACACTGCATTGCATATTATCAACGAATTCTTGGACAGAAATAAAGGAAACAAACCTTGTTTGGCATTAACATTTTTAAGGGGGGCAAGGAGGTATAGTTCTTGTAAACAGACTGCACCGGCAACATGGATTAAAAACACTGAATAACATAACTCCGGAAATAATAACTTTTTCAATGTTTATGGTATTGCACCATAAATTACATTATTAAAATCGATGATTCTTTATTGTTAAAAATTATTTTTAAAGGGAAAACTTTTTTTGTTTATTATTGAAGAACGACAGATATGAAAATTACTTTAGATGCTCAATTCAGTTGCTGTTAATCAAGTCGGTTTACAAAACGTGTTATTAAATAATACAACCTACTAGAAAGAGATAAAATGACATCAAGTGCCGTACAACACCTGATTTACTATATCATTTATTATTAAACGAATACCAGCTGTCCAAAATAACCTTGTTGCCGGTCTTGGAACTGTCAAATTAATAAATGTTTATATTTAAATCGATGTTGCCTACATTAACACAAAAACCAATATTTTTGAATAATTTTATTACATTTTCAAGGTTTTGGCATTTGAGATCTGGCAATTTTTTTACGTTTTTCCAAAACAAAAACAAACAGATTACTATACCAAACACAGTTAATTCTAGTTTTTGAGTTTTGCTATTATTTATCTGTCGAGCACGGTAGACGAACATTTTCTCGAATTAAATGTGCAAAAAATTAAAGTGGTTAATATATATATATATATATATATATATATATATATATATATATATATATATATATATATATATATATATATATATATATATATATATATATATATATATATATATATATATATATATATATATATATATATATATATATATATATATATATATATATATATATATATATATATATATAAAAAAGGAAGGGTAGTCGTGACGACTAGTTAAAGAAAAAAATCTGAAACCAGAGTAGTGGAAATGCAGTGAAAGGCCACTTTAAGTAATTAACTCTTTATTGAAAAAGTCGAGCTTTCGGAAAAACTTCTTCCCATCATCAGGAAAATTTTTAAAAAATAAAGAAAATGATTCTTTGTTAGGAAACCAACAAAAATAATTCTCCTTTTTACAAAGTTCTTACCATATGTGAGTTGAAAACATGAAACAGGTTTAATACCAATGAAGAACAAAACTTCATTTACATTCCTCCTTAAACTTTGACTTTAACTTAGTTTTTAGCAAGTGGATCGTTGCCACCATGTTACTAACAAGACTTTTACGGAGTGAAAGGAATATAACAAAAAGCAAAAGAATTTATAGTTAAAAAAAAATTACAAAAAACAAGTACGGTTTTAAAACTTAACGACCAATGAGCGCTGTCAGTCAAACAAAAATAAAAATTTGATATAATGGGTTTTAAAAACCTTGGATTTTACATTTTTTAAAAATTCGGACATCACAGGCCGCATCGGCCCGAACTGACTAAGCCATCTGTCAGGGGTGCCTAGGTAATTATTTGTACATATATATATATATATATATATATATATATATATATATATATATATATATATATATATATATATATATATATATATATATATATATATATATATATATATATATATATATATATATATATATATATATTATATTATATATATATATATATATATATATATATATATATATATATATATATATATATATATATATATATATATATATATATATATATATATATATAACATACTAAGGCTTTAAAGCTTCGTAAACTGCAACAAGATAAAATAAGAAAACAAAGTAATCAAAAAGCGCACAATTACTTTTTTAGGCTATTAGGTTTGTTAAGGCTATTTTTTTTTAATTATAGTATTTTAGAATATAATATTATAAATCTAACTTTTTTAACCTAAACAAGGTTAGCTTATGGTTGTACCTATTTCATATCGCATTCCAATCATTTTTTTAATTAATTCAATATATTTTTAAGCTTCCACAAAGTTGGCTACTACTTGGCTCTATCCTTATTTATCCTAATAAAAAGCTTTTCTTTTAAATAATTTTATTTAAGGTATAAGGCCATAATATAAAAAATATTTACCGTAAATTATTTTTTGGTTATTCCTTTGTAAAACAATTTTTTATTTACATAAGGCATTTTTTAAAATCAGTATTATTTTTAAATAACTAATTTATTTTAAATATATTTATAACAAAACACAACCAAACATAAACATGTATTGTCACTATATGAAAACAACTTTTAGGATGTCGTTTATTTTTTCCTGCACACTCTATAACTTTTTAAATGTAAAACCAAAATGCCACTAAAATGCTTTTATTTCAAATTTTAAAAATTCAAATGGAAACTTTGGTAAAGCTACACACGTCTAACACACATTTTTTACTTATTTTTTTTTTACGTTAAACCCAAACGAACATAAAATATTTTAGTTATTATTGCTATAAATTTTAGTAAAAAAAAGATTAATCATCACGGTTATAATACACACTTTTACTTAATTTGGGCAAAAACATTGCTAAATAAATACGCGTATGATACAAACAATTACCCAAAACTGTTTTATTAAAAACCAGGACGAAATTAAAATATTTTAGTTAAAAAAGTTACCAATTTAAGCACAAACTTAGCTTAATTGACATGCGTATAATACACAAATTTACTTAAAACTTTTTTATGTTTAATCCAAGCAAAATTAAAACAGTTTAGTTATAAATTTTATTTATTAAGGCGAATATTTAGCTTAATTAACAAGCGTATGGTAAACACTATTACTTAAAAATTATTTTATATAAAAATTTAATAAAATTTAGAGTGTTTTAGTTTTAATTTTTTTTATTTTACCAGAATGTTAGTTAAATTAATACGTGTATAATACACAATTTTACTTAAAACTTTTTTTATGTAAAACTTTAACGAAATTAAAATATTTTATTTAAAAATGTTACTAATTTAAGCAAAAAAATAAATCGATACTCGTATATTACATCCTTTTACTTAAACTTTTTTTATGTAAAACCTAAAAAAAATATTTTGGTTAAAATATTACTAATTTAACCAAAAAATAAAATCCCCACGTGAATAATACACAGTTTTAATTAAAATTTTTATTAAAAAAAAAATGTTTTAGTTAAAAATGCTACCAATTTAGAAAAAAAATAAATCGATACGCGTATAACACATACTTTTACTTAAAACTTTTTCATGTGAAACCTAAAAAAATATATTTTAGTTAAAAATTTTACTAATTAGAGCAAAAAATAAGATCGATACGCGTATAATGCACACTTTTACTGAAAACTTTTTTATGTAAAACCCAAACAATATTAAAACATTTTAGTTATATATACTACTAATTTTAGCGAAAATTTGGCTATATTGACACGTATGGTTAACACTTTTATTCAAAACTTTTTTATGTACATCTGGACCGAAATTTAAATATTTTATTTATAAATGTAATTAACTTAGGCGAAGACTTAGTTAAATCGAAGCAAGTATATAAAAGAGTTTTATTTAAAACTTTTTTATGTAAAACAAAACAAAATTAAAATATTTTAGTTATAAATATTACTAATTAAATTAGAAATCTGGCTTAATAGATGCGTAATAATACAGCACTTTTTTAAGTGACCTGGACGAAAATAAAACATTTTAATTATACACATTACTACTTTAAGCAGAAACTTGGCTAAATTGACACGCCCATGTTACACACTCTTACATGAAACTTTTTTGCAAGATCTGAACAGATTTAAATATTTTAATAAAAAACGTTACTTATTTAATTAAAAAGTAAATCCACATGCTTATAATACAAATCTTAACCTATAACTTTTCTATATAAAATTTTAACAATTAAAGTAGTCCATGAATCGACGAGTAAAATATAGACCTTCAGTTGCAACATCTTTATAATAAACCGAAACGTACTTAAAATATTTTTGTTATAATTGTTACGAATTCTAAATCAAACGCATATGAATAATATAAATTCTGTTTAAAACTAAACTATATTCACAAGAGTGTGATACACATCATTATTTAAAACTTTTTTTGTGTAAACCTAAAAAAGTTAAAATATTTTTGTTAAAGACGTTAAGAATTATAAAAGAAACCCAATTCAATTCGCAAATGTATGATATACATTTTTATTTAAAACTTTTTCACTATTTTTAATTGACATGCTACCTTTTATAAAAATTAAAGAAAAACATTACACTTATTTCACAACTTTTAAATCCTAAACAATGTTTTTTCTAGACACTTATTTACTCATTAAGTATACGTGTTTTACCCGGAGGATGCATTTAGCTTATGTAAGCACACACAAACACTTTGCCACACGAGCTTTATCTTGTAAAAGCTTACTTGCACAGCTGATTTATCGGGGTCCGTGCAGTGCGATCTTCCATTTAAGTATTCTTTGAAGTTCTATTATCAAATAAATTGCTAAAAAGGCTTTGGTAGCGTTGCCGTGTCCATTTTAGCCCTGGTTTTGCAAGGTAAGGTATTTTTTTATTATAATGGAACTTTGAAATAGAGTTGTTATAAAGCAACAAAAAATATATAAAGTTGTATTTTAAATGAATTAAATTTATTGAGTAAATAAGATACCATAGATTACAAATATTAAAGCAATAGTGCGTTTTTATTGCGAAATAAAATAAAATCGAAGACTTTATAAAAATTACATAATATTAGCCATAACATATTTTTTTAACAATCGTTCTGTTATTAAATTGAATATTTTACTTATGTATAAATTCTTCCATAAGACACGTTAGAAATCAAAAAATTTTAGCAGAAATTCCACGTTGCCTAGACAACGTGGTATTTCCACTTACTTACAAACACTGAACAGTTGAACCTGTTTGTTTGTATTGTCAATTAGAAACGTCAAAATCAATCAAAATGGTCGATTTGGTCATGTACACGATGAAGAAATAGAAAAAGTAATTAAAAAACGATTTCAGTTATAGTTTTAATTATGTTGCATGAAATTGAAAATTGTATGACAAAAAAAAAACATTTTAATAGTATAATACTCCCATATTTCTCCATTCTAGAAATTTTCTCTAAATACCGCTCGTGCATAAAAATTAACCATATGATTTTATTTCAAGCTTATTATACAGATTCCACTCATTCTTCGAACTCGTGGCATTATAACAAGCTTTTATTAAAATTATCGGTAAATTTTAAGCACTTGTGGTTTTACCCCCGAAAAAATTATAATTTACTTAAATTTTTTGTGAAAAAAAAATGTTTTTTTTTCGTAATTGTTGCAGAAACACATCTTGCAACCTGGAAGCTATTTTTCTATAGCCACAAGTGCACATTCCTTCTAAAGTTTTATAAAATAATAAAAATTTAAATTTAAACAGTAAATTTCCCTTTTAATCGTGACAACACCGCCCTAATAAATTCAAATAATTCTTAAAATTTCCTTTACCGATCTAAAACAACAAAACAAAGAAAGCCGCCCATCGCTATGCAACGCATGCTTCGTGAGCCCATCGGGATTGAACAGACGTGGAAAGGGGTAGCAGCTTCGTAAGAGTACGTCACGCGCGTCGGTAAATAGAAATGATAGGACTACGACATGAAATAAATCGGGTTCGCAATCATCTTGTATGCATTTAATTTCTGCGGTGCAATTACCGCTGTAATTTTGCGAAAATTGCACTCCTCCTATAAGAACTTTAACAAATGAGGGAAATATTTGCCCAAAAATAAAAATAAGTAGTATATTCGGCTTATTAAATGATTAATATTTTTTACGCACCTTGTGATTTAACTATACTTTAATTAAGATAACCTTTTTATTAAAAGACCACTCGTTAAAAAGATAAAAAATTTATTATTATTATATTATAATATTATATTATAATTCAATGGGCTTATTACTTTTTTTCTCTGAACGTGATTTTTTGACACTGAAAAATAGATTCAAGGACAAAAATACAATAAAAATTTCATATTTTTTCTCGTCTAGATTCCATAAATTATTTAACCGAGACGGAAGAAAAAAGAAAACGAAAGCCTATTAGCCTACATTTGAGGCCTCCTTTATAAACCCAAAGACAATGTATTGTGCATAAAAAGACCACGTCTCGACCACATCTCATGCTCTATATGTCCATTTATCTTCTTTACGGCTTAACACAGACTTGAATATTCTTTTAGTCTACTGGAAATGAAATTCCAGCTCGGTAAACTATGCTGATGGGATTTTCAAGACAGGATATTAGCATATATATTCATTAAAGTGTCCTGCCTTGTCCTTGTTTTAAAGATCGCATGATCCTTGCATATAAATATTTTGATATTGTGAAAAGTAATGCGTAATAGGTATTTGTATTTCTGTAAGCAAATTAGTTGAACGAAAAGGGTAAAAGTGTACTTCAGCCAGCCATAAAATTTAAAAAAATTTCCAAAGTTTTATTCATTGTTTTAATGCTTACTTCGCCATTTTTAAGTTAACACACTAATTTTTAGTAGCGGAATTATGTCGAGGTGGTACACCATCGGGTGGGATATGGGAAACCCCATGTTATTTTAATTAAGTAAATGATTGGACTTGTGAGGCGGACATTTGTATTCCCATGTATTTTTTAACTCTGAATCCGATTCCGAGCTTAGAATGGCCCTCCACATCTGGAATTGGCCCTAGGGGCCAAATATTGCCTCTATAAGGCCTGAAAGATGGATTTTGGGATGAGGCGATGTCGAAGGTGCATTCTCAAGCCAGTGCTAGGTTTGTGGTCAAAAAGTTTATGGCCAACTAGAGTTCTACGATTGGGACTTGGAAAATGACCCCTAGGGGCCGGAAAATCGTGTTTCGGACGCCACAATCGCAACAGTGATATTTTTATGTACTTATAAATTCTAGAACTTAGACAGTTGTCGGAAAGTTATGGCCAACTTAAAATAAAAAATACATTGAAAAAGAAAAGAGGCATTGAAATCGGTGGATCGGCCGTTCAGAATCTTTTGGATACCTGGAAAAACTATCACTCAGGAGTAATTCTTGAATTAGGGCGTGAACCGAGCGTGATGGAACCTTCTCGACCTCAAACCTACTTGCAGAAAATAAGATTTCCAACCCTGTCAGGGTATTATTTCATTAGAATACCACTGTTGCGATTACGGCGTCTGAAACATGATTTTCCGGCCCCCAAGGGACATTTTTTCGGTCTCAAACAAAGAATTCCAGTTAGCCATAAAGTTGTCGAGCACAGTATAAGTTCTAAAATTTAAAAGTACTTAAAAATACCACCGTTGCAATTGCGGCGTTCAAAACATGATTTTCCGGCCCCTAAGGGGTTATTTTCTCGTTCTAAAACGGAAAATTAAACCATAAACTTTTTGAGCACAGTCTGAGTTACAGAATTTAAAAGTTCATAAAAATACTACTGTTGCGATCGCGGCGTCCGATACAAGATTTTCCGGCCCCTAAGGGTCATTTTCCCGGTCCTAAATGCAGAATTTCAGTTGGCCATAAGCTCTTCGAGCACAGTCCGAGTTTCAGAATTTAAAAATACATAAAAATACCATTGTTGCGATTGCGGCGTTCGAAAGACGACTTACCGGCCCCTAAAGGGTAATTTTTCCGGTTCCAAACAGGAATTTCAGTTGGCCATAAACTTTTTGATCACAAATCTGGCCTCGGCTTAAGAATGCTCGTTTTATCCCGGAATCCATCTTTCAGACCCTATAGAGGCCATTTTTGGCCCCCAGGGCCAGTTCCAGACGTAAAGGGCCATTTCTGAGCTCGGAATCAGATTCAGCGTCGAAAGATTTATGGGAATACATATGTCCAACCTACAACTCGGAACATTTTTTTTTGGGGCTGTGTTATTGGTCACCCTTATTATTTTGGAGAAAAATTCTGGAAGTTTATTAAAGAGCATGCAAATCTTTCTCCACCCTATTTAAATACTTGTTTTAATAATACCCCACCAGCCACTAAACAATTTAAAAAATATATTTTAAAATTATATTATTTTTTAATAATTTATTGGGCAACGCCGGCCTGACGACCCATTAATGCTCTTTGTCTCAATTTTCATTATAAAGGTATAACATAAATGTGTATTTTGCAAACAAAAGCGATAATTTCAATAATACTAAAATCTTGGACTTCCATTGTCTTTATTTGTTAATTGATACACAACGTTTCGGTTAGTGATGTATCTCCAACCATTTTCAAGTAATAACTCTAACTAAATAACTTTTTTTAAAAAAGCGATAATGTTTCAAAAGTATATTACGTATCAAGAACAGAAAAGTGGAATTTTACTTGACAAGTATGATAAATTTGAAATCCAAGCGAAGCGAGAATTTAAATATCATACAAGTCAAGTCAAATTATTTTTCTGACGAGGTGTGTATACTATTTTTCGCATTTTGTAGATTATTGCCTATATTGCACTTCACAATAAAATCGGTTAATGAGAAAAGTTTCTGAGAAAATTTAAAAAACGTAGTAGTCTGGTCTTAGTAACTAGGCAATTAAATATAAACAGGATGTTTTTTGTAATTAACAACGATTGACATCATCTAAATAAACTTATCTTCGAAGCAATTTTTTTAACAATTAAAATGGCTAATAAAAACGAATTAAAAGATATCTTTAGTGCAGCCCAGAAAGTTTCTTTTAGTTTACTTCTAGTGAAATCTAAAGAAAGGTATGAGAAAGTGTATAATATATTCTGCGAGTGCAGAAACTCCAAGAGATTTAAAGGAATTGACGAAAACTTAAGGCTGGCCCATTTTTACAAAAAGGTAGGCTCTTTTAGATGGTTAAACTATTGTACAAAGGTAATAATTTTGTTATTTGTTTTAGGCTAAAGTCTGTAAAGCTTATAGTTTATGGGATACATACTCTTTAATTAAAAGCAAGATACAAGTCAATGAAAATACAAATATTTTACAATATTAAAAAGTAATAGCTTACTAAAAACGCCAAAATGACAAATATGAACCTTAAAACTCAAAAGTTTTAAAGATGGAAAACGTTACAGTGTTTGTAAATAAAGCTCCAGACATAGTATTAATTTTTGTGACACTGTTGAAATTAAACGATTTTCTTTCTTGTTAAATTGTGTTTTTATGTCATGTCATGGTTGTTATGCTGTAAATGGTCTATTACTGTATGATTTTGAGGTCTGTAATGTAGTGCATTACTGTACAAAATGCGAAAAAAGTTATTACTAGTGTTTCAGTAAAAAAATATTTTAACAAAACCAGATCTAAAAGAAAAACCAAAGAGATAGGAATTCGTTAATACGAACTTTATGCGTACCAACAAAAATGTTTGTTGTGTTTCTTACAAAATTCTATTTTTCTAACTGGTAATTTATCTACCCATAAGTCTTCCATTTTATGCCTTAATTTGTATGGTATTTATTGGTAAAGGATATTTATTTACAACGGACATTTTGTGCATTTTATTGAATTTTAAGAAATACAGTTCGTAACTTATTGCCTACCATTCAAAAGCGCAAGTTTTCCTTTTAAAATGTGTCACGTTTCTACCGCAATTATTTTAACAAAAATATTTTATTGTATAGGTTTTTAAAAAGAAAAAGATCATTTCGGAGAAAAACTGTATTTGGTCAAATTCCACAGAATGCGAAAATATGATAAACAAAAATAGGGATTTTACAAACAAAAGCAATAAATGCCCGTGTTAGTTACAATATTTTTTTGGCGATTGTTTCGTCATTGAATTGTAAAAATCATATATTTTTTGGATGTATTTCGGTTTTGACAACCAATTGGCTAGATGTTTTTACGGTTATTATTTAAATAACGAAATTATAAGTAATCATAGGTTTGTTTTATGCACTTTTAGTTGCCTACACTATATTTGTGTATTTATAGAAAATCATGCAATATTAAGAACTTTTAATGAATTATTTTGTATACATTAATAATACTCATAAATAAAGATCGCTAAAAAAATTTAAATAGGTTATTTTACCCTATTAGGTCTAAAAGATAAAAAAATTGATACAATCTATGTAAAATATCCTGTAATTATTAAATTTTAAAAACATATTGTGCATTCAGATAAGATAGAAAGTTTAAAAAAATAAAGCTAAATATGCATAAACATTACATTTAGGTCCCTTACCAGCACTAATAAATTTCAAAATCCTTAGTAAAAATTAAAGATACTCTAACTGACAAGTGATCTTATTAACACCCCAGATAGGGGCAAGCCTTTTTGATTTACCCCGTATTTATCAATAAATTACAGTATTCTTGACATCAAATCAAATATATTTTACTATTTTCAGGAGTTTGTGCAATTAAACGAATTAGACATAGAAATAGAGCATTAAACGGTTGAAAATCATTTGCATTAGTTGAACTGTGATTGCTTCCACTTTAGCTTTGGATCAATGTTAGAATTGCAAATTTACTTAGGCAACTTTGAACTACTCTATTTCTCCCTGTTTATTTATGTTCCGCAAAGAAAAATAAAATTTTATTAATTGCATTAAGTTCATAAAAGTTTACCAGGTGGGTTTGGTATGGGTTGTGTATGTCCTGCAAAATGTTTCTTTCTTTTTTTTTAGTTGGTATCGCTTTAAAAAGCAACATTTTCAGGTATACGCAAATTACATGAAGTAACTAAGGGACGAAATGTTCAGACAGGATGATTAGTTAAATATAGGCTTTTTCATTTGGCCAATATCTATATGGACTACGTGAAAACTTTTGCTACAGATTAAGCAAAACTGTGGCTAAGGTATATGGATATCAAATTTATTACCTGGAATGAAAACGACAAATTTTAGGTATTTCTTTTAGAAATCGACAACCTAGGATTTTATTTAACTTTTATTGGAGATACAGTAAAGCGCAGAGCACTGCGAACATAGGACGATCCTGGACTATTTTGGATATATCTAAAAACACCGCACGCATTGCTTATCGAACAATAATTTTCGGCAAACAATAATTTATAAGACGCGCGTCGGCCGGCCAAGCGATCAATTTAATACGTTTATTCCAGAAATAATTCTTTACTATCAAACGCTCCACAGCTATAGTTGTACGGTGTCGATTATTTGCGACCGAGAAGTTTTTTTTTAAATAAAATAATAATTATTAATAATGGATGTTCACGAACTGGAAGAAAAAATTAAAATTATTAAAGAATATCACCGTGGAAATCTTGATAGGGGAATTAGGAAATTATTCATTAATTTATTTCCAACCAGGCTTACCCTACAATTTTCACTATTCACCGAGACATTTAAAACTTTTTGACATTTGGTTTTTTAACTTCAAGAAAACATAAACATGATAGTGCATCAGAAGAAAACATCGAAAGGGAAATGAAGGAAATTATAGTAGTGCAAGTGTTATTGAAAATCCTACAATTTTATTAATACAATTGTACAACAGGTTAATTTGAGCAAAGGATCAGTGGAAAGAGTGCTTAAAAATGGATACCGATCCTACAAAGTAAGAAAAACCCATGAAATTTTCCCTGATGATCATTTTAGACGAATGCAATTTTGTGAAACTGTAATGGAAAATAACAATGAAAATTTTATAAGAGACATTGTTCTTCATGGTCTCACCCAACGATTTTTTTCTCTGGGGTCACGTAAAATCACAAACTTATGGTTTCCAGGAGAATAGGGCTAATAATATACAAGAATTGCAATTACAAATTGAAAATTCTTTTAGGATTATTACCCTTAACATTCTAGCAAATGTCAGAAGGCGTTTTTATGACATCTTGGTTATTGTTTGGCTCAGAAAGGTGATTTATTTGAGCATCTTCGATAACTTGAAAGATTTTTTTTTTTTATTCTATGAAGGCACATTAATTTATTTTTTTTAAATATCTTCTACGTTCCATTATTTATTTGAGAAAATTCTTTTATTTTATTAGGAAAAACTGTTTGGTTTTTAAAACCGTAGCCAACGTTGCGGTCTCGTAAGCAACTAATTTTAAATTTATGGCTGATAAGACATCCGATCGAAGACGGTTGATGCTAGCTAGCTCCTGCTACTTGCCTATAAACACTGCATATTCTTACTGAAAATAAAAACGTAGTACACAACTAAACTGGGCAGATAACTCTTCCGAATTTATCACCGTACTCCCCACCAGTCCCAACCAAAAATGAGCCACGTGAGGAAACGAGACAGAAATTGAAATGCAAGCCACAAAATTATTATTGGTATTTTAGAATTGGATACTTTCCAAAATCATCCAGGAATAAATTAAGAAAAATTAAAAATAAGAAAATCCAGCATCACACTGAAAAACCAAATAAACTAATACATCCCGTGACAAAGTTTCTGAAGGTTTTGAAGAAAATGGGAATGCTTTCTGTTTATTATTAAAGAACTCTTGCTTTGCTTGGGGATCAAGATGACTGTTCGGAAACAGTTCACAAACTATCACAAGTCTGGTTGGAACAGTAAAGGGATATAATACACCGTCACCCATCGGTAGGAAAGGGACGGTACAAAGAACGGTTTTCTGCGGGGTTGGAACAAACCTAATGGATATGGCCAAAATCTTAAATAAGGAGGGTCGAAAAAAGATATGATCAATACTGTGTTTAAATCCAGCAAATCCGTCAAAAATTACGTGACAAAAGTCAACTCGGAAAGTTATAAAGATTTAAAAATACTCTATTTTAGTCTCAACTAAGAGATTTATGTTGGTTGGAATCAAAGAACACCGGATATGTTTAACATGAGGACAAACCAAAAAACCTAGTGCCCCTGACTGAAGAATCCAACCAGCGTTACAAGAAAAAAAAGTTAAGAAAGCAGTTGTTCTTAACCCAAATCTTGAATGTTTAAGCAAACTCTCTTTGTACCTATATTCTTGTAGATAGGTCACCTTTTCTGATTAAAACCTTGGGTTATTATCAGTTTTGTTAAATGAAAAATTGACTGAAAATAAAGTTAATTATCTTTTATTTAAAAGTTACTTAGTTTTAAAATAACAAACAAATTTTTTTAATTTGTTTTTAAATTTGCAACAGTGTTTTAAAAAATGCAGCAACAAATGTTAACGAATACCTTTCTAGTATCCTATTAATGATATTTTTACTCGCGACATTTTTGAATTATTCTCTTATTTAAGAAAAAAATAATTTAATTTTGTAAAATACTTTTTGTTTCCTCGACAACAGCTGCGGGCAAAATATAATATTGATAGTTAAATTTTTAGTTGCACAGAAAATTCATTTTTGTTTTTCATATAAATAATAAGATCTTAATTAACGTAAAAAAGAAACGAATTTCTTAACGTGTTAAGTACTTAAAAAATATAAAAAATATTTGAAAAAAAAAACAATTATAAAAGATACTAATTTTGGCTCTTTTACATCTAATTGGTGATGTGGTAGTGATAAGGAGTACAATTATTTTATTACCACACAAATTTTGCATCACAAATTACTGGTAGAGTACATATATGGTTAAAATGTAACCAGGAAAAGGTTTTTGGCAGCCCACAAAGGCTTATACATAGCCTAAGTATTAGATACCTTGGGTGCCGGGTTTTTAGATGCTTAACCCATTTTGTAAGAATATGACATGAAACTTAATATAAATAAAACCAAAATTATGGTAATCAGTAAAAACCCAAATGCTGGCGCTAAAATAACCGTCAACGGGAACACCCTAGAAAGAGTGAGGAAAATAAAATATCTGGGCTGCGTACTTAATGATAGTTGGGATCATTCGGTTGAGATAAAGGCCAGAATAGAAAAGGCGAGAGCAATATTTAATAACATGCGTAATGTGCTGTGTAATCTCAGGCTCAAACTAAAAACCAGGCTCCGTGTTCTAAGATGCTATGTTTTTAGCACATTGTTTTATAGTGTCGAAACGTGGACGCTAACAGAAGCAACACAAAGGAAAGTGGAAGCCTTTGAAATGTGGTGCTACCGCAGAATGCTGAGAAATCCCTGGACAAGCCATACTACCAACATCGAGGTCCTAAACAAAGAAGAACAAACAGAAATCATAAATACTGTCAAACAAAGAAAAGCGAGTTACTTTGGTCACATAATGAGTAGCGACAAATGCAGAACGCTACAACTCATAATTAATAATAATAATAATAATAATAATAATAATAAATGGTTTTTATTCCAAAAAAACACATATTCATACAATTTACAATAAAAAAATTGTTTGGAATAAAGGGCTACATCAGCTTGCCCCATATAGAAGCAGCTGCTAGAGCCCAAAAAACATATAAATATATAACTATTTTATTAAATGGCAAGAAAACTTAAAAAATAGTGGTAAATAGAAGAGATATAGAAAGACAGAGATAAAGAAAGAGAAGTGAAAGGATAAACAAAGAGAAAGAAGAAGAATTAAGGGCAAAAGGAGGATGGGGTAGGTAATACGGGTGTAATGTATTCTAATTTGTCAGCAAAGTGGATCGCATTTTTTTCTTAAACGAGGCTACTGACGAGGAAAATTCCATAACCTTAAATTTATTTATTAGCAAAGCAATTTGGCAGGAGAATGATTTTTTAAATGTTTCTCTATTATGTGATGGTATTGTAAGTAAATTTAACCTACGAATATTCAAATTATGAATATCAGTCCTATATTTTATTTTTTGACACAAGTAAGGAGGGCATTTAAATTTTAAAATTTTGTAAAAAATACTAAGGAATGCAAGGTACGCCGCCGCTCCATGTTAAGCCACCCCAATTCGGGTAATTTGTGTGAAATTCTTTGCCAACGTCTGATTCCAAATATCAGTCTGAGGCAAGAATTTTGAGCTCTCTGAATTCTTTTTATATCCAGACTATCCAAAACACAACAAATGATCAGCAAAATTAAAATGGGATAATACCAGCGCTTCACAAAGCATGGCTTTAATTTTTACTGACAGATAAAATCTATGCGAGTAAATTATTTTTAACATTGAATATGCCCTTCTTAAACACAAAGTAGTATGTTCATTAAATTTTAATTTGTTATCTGTAGTTAGGCCTAAGTTTTTTACAGAGGTTTTAAACGGAATTATATTGTCACCTAGTTTAAGTTTAATAGTTTCCTGCAATTGGTTTCTGCAGCTATCGTTGCAAAAAAGTATAGCGGTTGATTTAGTTGGATTTATTTTTAACAAATGATCCTCCGAGCGCCGCAGAAGTTTATCTAAGTCAATGTTTATTTGATTGGTCATAATTTCGGCAAGACTTGGCTTAAATGAAGCATATATTTGAGTATCATCTGCATAAAGATGATATTTACAGTGTTTAAGAGATTTTACTAAGTTGGAAGTATAAATATTAAATAAAAGTGGACCAAGTATACTGCCCTGAGGTACCCCCGATTTGACAGCTAATAATTCAGACACGTTACCGTCAAGACAAACCCGCTGTTCTCTATCCGATAAAAACGAAGAAATTGAAGGGAAAATAGACGGGAAAAGGGGACCAGGCAGAAGAAGAAATTCGTGGCTGAAAAACTTGCGACAATGGACGAATATGACTTCAGTTGAATTGTTCCGAGCTTCAGTGGACAAAGTTAGATGGGCTAATGTGATCGCCAACGTCCTGAGAGGATAAGGCAAACCGAGAAGAAGAACTCATTTTATTTACATCCGCAGTCAAAGCACCGAAACATGCAAATATTGCATTTCGCGGAACCGTTTAAACAACGCGGTAGTTTCAACATGAACAATATACAAATAACTACTATCTCTTAACTTCTCCATTAATATGTGGGTAATATCATCCGATCATCCAATTACTAACCGTGTTCGGCGTCACTTATTTCACGGGAAGCCGTAATAACGAAAGAAAAAATATTTTTATCTTTATATGGTTTCACTGTTAACATATTTTTATCCTAAAAACATCATATCTTATCTGACGGGACCCTTGTATACTTTTTATCAATATTTTGGACATTATTCCCCTAATACTAACTACACAAAGAAAGGGCGAAAGCAAAAAAGGTAACACGGATTTCCTTTTCAATTCTTTTGACAATGAAACTTCAAAGGAGGGTTAATATAAAAATCGCACGACTGCGATAATATAAATCAACTTTTACAACTTAGACTTTTGCAAGAAACAGGTTGTATGTATAAAAAAGGCCAAATTACTTAGACTGTAACAAAGAGAATATTTTCCTTTGCAAAAAAACCAAAGAAAATTTTACAAAGCAATACAACTAAAGGATTAATTAAAAATGTTTAGAATTTTGCGAAATGGAATATTGTTGACAAAACGAGTAATAATACAGAAATTTTATTTCAGCTTTAAAAAGTTGTTAAATATAAGATCAATACACAATTTATGCCTCTAGCTATGCTTTAAAATTAAAAAAGCTTCAATGTAAAAGTACCACTCTGTTGTTAAAAGGCACTAAGGGGCCGTAGGTAAAAAATACTTTTTACTAAAAGCGGTTAGCGCTAGAATTTAAATTGACCCAAATTTTATTTTGACCAAAAAAATTAACAATTGGTTTTTAAATTTTTTTTTTCTTTAATTTGGGAGGCTCTAGGTGTTGAACAAATTTTTTAAAAAAAAATGGTTTAAAAATTTAAAATTTTTTTAGTAATCTATTTTCTCCCCTTTTCTCTTTTAAAAAAAAAAAAAAAAAAAAATTTCTTAAATTCACTCCAAAAGAAACTTTTTGGACAAAATGGATTATTAAATCTCCTCAAAATTTTTATATTTTTAACAGCTTAAATTTTTAATGGCCAAAATTTAAATAATATTTTTTACCCCGAATGATGTAATAATTTCTCCCCAAAAAAAAATGATTTTGCATGGGGGTTTCCCAAAACCATTTTTCTTTTTAAATTAACTTTTCTTTATTTACCTTAGCCCCGTTTCCCATGGTTCTCACAATTCCTTTTTTAAATTTTCCCCATTTTTTTTAACTTTTTTTTTTGTTATTTAAAAACCCTTGCCAAAATTTTTATTCTAAAACAATTAATTTAATTTCTTATAATTTTTTTTAAAAAAAAAAAAACAAGGGGGCTCAGCACCTCAATATCCCAAAACTCAAATGTTTTAAAAAAATAAAGAAAGTTTTTATATTTTTTTATAATCCGGATTTATGCGATTTTGATTTTTTTGTACTACTAAAAAAGACATTACATAACTTAAAATTGTAAGACAATGATAATATTGCTTCGCGTCCAACCCAAAATATTTTATTAAAGTTGCATTCTAAAACGCCCACAATGATTGCAAGAGCTCACAAACTAAGAGAGTAAAAAGTAACAACAGTTTCTTTTTTTTCCTGGGACAGTCCACGAAGGCTAAGGCCTCAGTGCAAACCTACTGTGGGTGTCTAAATAGAAAAGAGTTTATTTACACCTAACCTAAATATTTAAAAATTTGGAAAAAAAGGAAACTTCTGTGGGTAGCAGGTTCCATAGACATTCAGATTTAGGTTGGACAGTAAAAGGATGCATAAAAGTAGAACTAGGTGTTGCTTTGTTGGGAGCTGCCAGAGAAGGAATTATACTATCCAACTCCTCGAACCAGAAGCCGTGATAATACCTATACAAAAGCGACAGATCCCCTTTAAGCTGTGGGTGGGTACGAAAAAAAAGCGTGGAATTAAGAATGCTAAAAGTTGTAGAAGACTTCAGACATAAGTACAATATTCCAAAGATGGTCTAATATGGGATACATACAGAGTAGGTATACTGTTTGCGCTTGTTTTTCAAATCAGGTCTACGAGCGAACTTGAAAAATTAAATATTAGAGTGGATAAAACTATGCATAGGATTAATTGTGAAAGAGGGAAGATCATTAATGTGAAGAAGAAACAAAGTTAGTGCTAGTACTGAGACCCGGGGCATCTCAGCACTAATTTGGTAGAAGTTGGAAGAATGATCATCCACTATAACTGATAAACTTCGACTAAAAAAGAAACTATAGAGTCAAATCCAAAGGTTAGGTAAAAGATTGTAGAAGAAAGTTTGCTCAGGAGCTCATTATGCCAGAGCTTATCGAAAACTTTGGATATGCCAAGAGCAATGATCTGGGATTCACCGAGAAACCACGAGTGGCGGCTCACAATCGCGAGGTAAAATATTTTGACTGTTTGGTATATATTTTGTAGTATAAGTTGTAAGTTGTTTGAGGTATTTGACTTTACTCTATTTTTTTTACTAAATTTAATAATAAATGTATATCTTTTTTCTGGAATAGCGAGCGATTCCTTAGACCTTCCCTAGGACCCGCCACTCTATTACAGCGGAATTCCAATTTATTTATTTCAAACTCACTTTGTAATCATATATTGGAACTTTATTCACTTTGTACGTCTTCGTAACCTTAATTTTTTTTAATAAGTTTGCTGAAAATTGTTAACTAAGCACAGGTTAAAATGTTTACTTCTCAGATATCCAAATCACAAAAGAAAATAACTTTGTTAATGAAAAACGAAAAGTGTATCGTTGTAAAACTTAAAGACACATTTTAAATAAACAGGATATTAAGAAATCTTACTTAAGATTTAACTTTTAAAGACTTTCCAAACTTTTCCTGGCATCATCTTTATATCTGTTCTGCCTTAATACAGTTTTTAAACTAAGCTTTTTAAAGTACAGAATTACTTATTAAAGTAAAAACATTAAAAAGAATTATTTTTACCCTCTTCATGAAAACTTCAAATTAAATTGATACACACAACCGCCATTTTACAAATTAGTTCGTAATAGTCATATTAAGTTCAAAAGTCAATTGGTAAACTTAAAAAGGGGCAAATTGCCTCTAGGCTTGAAATTAAAGAAACTTTTAAAACTATTTTGGCGATTTCTTGCCGAAGAAGTTTCGTGTTTAATTGTGCTGAAAATAGCTGACAGTTCTAAAATGTTTGTTGAAAAAAACTTTTAATAGAAAAAACCTTTTTTATTATTTCTTTGTTTAATTTATTGAAAGTCACTATATCCTTTCTAAAAATATCAAAAAAAATATTGGATTTTTTAGCCTTTACGCAAAATTTTAGATGTATAAAATAATTTTGATTTTTTGCCTATATTTTATGTATTCCACCACGGTTGCTTAAAAAAAACTTACCTGAAACTGTGCATATTGGCAAAAAATAACATTATTGGTTGCGACGATTGAATACAACTCTGAAGTTAGCTGCGGTAGCTAATGCCAAAGAAGAATTGCGGTACCGGTTAAAAAGGGGTTCCGGTTAGAGGGTTAGGTTAAGGGGGGTTACCGGTTGAGCGGTT
>JAHBCN010016283.1:0-19819 GCA_019359885.1 Listronotus oregonensis
TTTTTTATAATAACTTTAGGTTTGTTATATGTGTTTTTGTATACTTGAGATACATGTTATTTACGAATACTTAGTTTAAAAAAACAGCACATTTATCAAAATTAATCTAACAGGAAGTATTAGAAACATCTCATACACAGTGCAAGTAATATGGTGTAAATTTTTTAGTTTTTAAAAATGTAGTTGTTTTTAAAATTAGTGCTAACATCAAGAATGTATTTTTCCGCATGAAAATCGTCCCTAGGGTATATTACTTGTTGAACGAAATTGCCGATGCCGGTGTCGACATAAAATAACGCGATGTTTTGATAATATAATGAAAAAGTTTGCCTGCCCATTTTAGGAATTTTTAAATCTTACTTGGAATGTTGTATACCAACTTTAAAAGGTGACTGCCCAAACCCCGCTTGTTCACACGTCGTTGTTGGTTGGCCCAGGGATCTTGTGGAACATGCGCTAGAGTTTGGTTATTGGAACTTTTTGGCTACGTAGGGAAAGGGGGACCAAGCTAAGATAAACACAAGGTTTAAACCCAAAGGTGTTAGCATCCGGCTGATGAGTGAATGACATTTCCTTAAACAGGTTCCCAAAACGGTCCCTCTGAGATACGGCCGACCTCTCAGGTCCTATTAGCCTTACTCTAATGCGAGGTTTGCCGTGGTGGCTATTCTTTGTCCAAAAGAAAGGGAAGCCCTTTTTAAAAAAAAGGGGAAAGGTGCAACCAAAGGGAAAATCCTTTCGGAGGTGCCCCCAAGGTCCAAGCAGAAAAAGGTGCCCCCGACCGAAAGGGGGGAACCCCGTTTCGGGTCCCCTGAAACCGGCGCCTGTTTCAGGGGAAGGGCTAACCACCTGAAAAAAAGTTTGGGGAAGGGCCCCCTGAATCAAACAGAAGGCACAAACCCCTTTAAAAGGAAAAGGGTTCCCCGGTTTAAAAAACGGTTTTTTTTAAGGGTAAGGCCGGAGATGGGTTTTCAGAAAGAACATCTGGTTCCTGTAACAAATACCGGAGCTACCCACGTCACTAGACCGGGGAGGGGGAGAGGATTCCGTCCTGTCATATTTCCAGAGACGGGACCCAAAAAACACATCAGAACGGTAAAGAGGAATGAAGAACTCTCCCCAATCATCGGATTTTAAAGTCCGTTCTATTGGGAGAAATAAAAAAATGTAACAATAGACCGAGCGGTGGTGGAGGGCGAAAAACCCACCCTTTTAAAAACCCCTAAACCCAAGGTGACTTTATGTTAACAATGGTATAATAATTTCCAAGTTAAGTTGCTGAAAAGTCGAAGAATTTGGCCGTTGGTTTAAGAACCAGCACTACATACCCCATAGAAAATAAGCCAAAAAAACCTATTCCCTTATGATTTTCATTTTAACCATTATAGTTTTATTTATAATTTAGATCTTCTTTTTGAAATAATTTTTTTGCCTGTGCGCCCTGTCTGCTACTAATCATTAGAATGTTTTCAATCAAACTTTGGACAGTTTCTTTTTAAAATCATATTTGACAGGATAATTCAGACCTTAAATATTTATTTCATTTGGGTTTACCATACGGCCGTCCATTCTCTATCATATCAAGTAACACAACTCGCCAAGTCGATTATACAAATTTACTAAAAAGTCATATGACACTCTGCCGTGACATGTAACAGGGAGACACTTTTTTTGACAGGTTCGGCACCGTTTGTCTCCTAAAAATTTTTGGAATTATGATGCATGCCGGGCTCGTGCTCAAAGATCTGTTTTTAATTAGCTGGGTCGTTATAACTGTCTAAAAACATAAATAAAAAATTACATCCGACTAAACAAAGTTCTGGTATATTTAGGTTACAAATTAATCTACGAATTAGTTCTGCTGCATATAAGCGCATTCTTTTTAAACCAAAAAATCAAATTGTTTTCATCTCAGGAAAAAAAAGTTTTATTTACAGGTTTTTTTCTTATAATTTGGCATACTTTTCAACGTATTATTTAAAGAAATACAAAAAAGTGGTTTTTACAAATTTTTTTGAGTTATTTATGAATATTTTAGATATGACATTAAGAAAAAACAATGACGTTCGGAAAATAGAATAATATTTTATTGCCAATATGAAATCTTTGCGTTTTCCTCTTTTCAAAAATACATAATAGGTCTATGTTGGGAGAATTAGTTTTGTAAAAATTTGACTTTAATTTTTTATTTTATATGCAATGGAGCACCTCTCCTTATAGTCCAGGAAACGAACCATTTGGCTCGCAATTTTTTTCAAAATGCATAGAATGAGTTGAAATTTTGACAGTAGATAGGGAATAGTGCAAGGATCAAAATCTATATCATGCCGATGGGCGCCTTTACCTTGGGGGTGGTTGCCAAACCATCTCGGGGGTGGATTTTTTTTAATTTTTACCAGAAATCGATAGATTCTAAGCAAAAAATGTTTTATGCATTTTTTTCTTTATAAAATGTATACTTTTCGAGTTATTCGCGATCGAAAGTCGGCGTTTTTCGTCGATAAAAACAACATTTTTAATCATTTTTTTTGCAAATAACTCGATAAGTATGCATTTTACCAAAAAAAACTGTAAATAATAAAATTGTAGCTTAAAAAAAACGAATAAAATGTTTTTTTTTTGGAATTGCTGTGGAACCAATACAAGCCAAGTTGTGGTTTGTTAAAGGTGTTATTCGTCAAACACAAAATTTTAGAGTTTCAAAGGCAAATAACACAAAATCTAACTAAACACAAAACTAATAACTTTTTTAAAGCATTTGCAAAGACCTTTCTTTTTTTTTAAAAAAAGGTATGTATTATAAAAGTTGAGTGAGTTATGATTAAAATAAGGCAAGGGCGGATATAGAAAATCCTTACAGGGGGCGGCCTTAGGTAGAATAACCAGGGGGTTTGAGGGGTATTTGTGTTGGAATACCCCTCAACGTAGAAAAGGTCCGAGGTCTGGGGTCCGGGGGTCCCCCGTCCATGTTAGCCACCAAGCTAGCTTCACTTGTAAATGGCAAATTACGGTATAGCCCAGGAATCGAACCATTTTGCCTAGCAATTTTTTCAAAATGCATAGAATGATTTGAAATTTTGACAGTAGGTAGGGAATAGTCCAAGGATCATAATCTGTATCATGCCGAAGGGCGCCTTTACCTGGGGCAAAAATATATATATTCTCCTATCGATCATTGGCTTGGGGGTGGTTTCCACACCATCTCGAGGGTGGATTTTTTTTTATATTTTGACCACATAAATCGATAGAAAATGATTTCTAAATAAAAAATGTCCAATGCATTTTTTTTGCTTTTCGAGTTATTCGCGATAGAAAGTCGAAATTTTTCGTCGATAAAATCAACGTTATGTAGTATGTATTTTATCAAAAAAAACTGTAAATAACAAAATTGTAGCTTTAAAAAAAAACGAATAAAATGGTTTTCTTGTAATTGCTGTGGGGCCACTACAAACCAAGTTGTCGTTTATTAAATGTTAGCTGTTATTCATCAAACACAAAAATTCAGAGTTTCAAAGGCAAATAACGCAAAATCTACGTATTTTTCAAGGGAAACTAATAATAACTTTTTTGAAGCATTTGCAAAGACCTTTTTTTAAAAAAAGGTATGTTTTATAAAAATTAATTGAGTTATGATTAAAATAAGGTTAGACCAAAATTTTTTAAGTGCAAAAACGACCCCTTTATTACCACCCTAATTAAAATAATTAGTCGTAGTCCTTTTTCATTTTTTTTATTTATGTATCATAAATACATTTTTAAATTTTAACTAATTTAAATTGCTTAATTTTGAAAAAAATGCAGCGGCAAGTAAAAATAAAATTTCAGAATTTCAATAAAATATGACCTTTTCTTTAAAATAACTCGAAACCTAAGAGAGATACGTAAAAATTAGTAAGGTATCAAATTCTAGCTCTTTAAATTATAAACATTTTGATTTTTTTTTTTAATTTACTGTATGACGAAAATTAAGTGAGATATAAACGTTTAAAACGCGTGTGTATGGACGACAAAATTAAATTAGTAATACTTTTAAGAAGTAATATTTTTTTAATTAGAACTCTGTGACAATATGTTAATTTTTCTAGGGTAAATAATTGTTTTTTATTAAATCATAATAAGGGTTCATTTTCAAGGGTTAAAATATATTAAATAATGTTTCAAAGAATTAAATACTTATTTTTTAACAAATTTGAGCCTAATTTTTTGTGACTTAAGCTTTAATGCGAAAGTTTTGAAGGTTTTTGCAATAACAGGTAGTTTTTACCCCTAAAAAATAAAAAGCTACTTTTAGCATAAGAGGGATTTTGAAAATAAAGGTAAGCTTAGCTTAATTCCACATTTTCATGCAAATACTGTGATAATATATTAATTTTTTAAGGAAAATATATATTTTTTAAAATTAATACCTAATGGGGGTTAATTTTTAATAGGTAAAATATTTTAAATAATGTTTCAAAGAAACAAAATACTACTCTTTTAACCTATTTGAGTCAAATTTTACTCAACTTAAGGTTTAATGTATAGTTTTATAGGTTTTAGCAATAAAGGGTAGTTTTCACCTTTAAAAAAGAAACAGAGCCCATTGGCATAACATAAATTTTGAAGAAAAGGGTTAGTTAAGCTTAATCCCAAATTTTCATGCAAATCTGTGCATTTTGAAAAAATTGCCAGGTTTTGCATTTTTTTCAGCTTCGTTTTCTGGACTAGTAGGCCCACGTATTATAGCGACCAAATTATTTTTTACAAATAATTAATGCCTAATAAAATGTAATAGGCAAAATAAAAAGTTTTTAATTAATAATTAACTAAGACCGCAACAACAGTTTCGTTCTTAAGTTTTTAACTCATTTTTTTCCCCCTTTTTTTTGGTTGACGGGGGGGGGGGCGATCGCCCCATTCGCCCCTCTCTGAATTCGCCATTGGAATAAGGTTAGACCAAAATTTTTTGAGTGCAAAAATCTTCGAAAACAATACCATAATTACCACCCTAATTAAAATGAGTCGTAGCTCCCTTTTTCAGTTCTCTTTATGTATGTAGTTTTTTAAATTACAAACATTTTTCTTTTTTAAAATTAGCTGTATGACGAAAATTAGTGAGATATAATCGTTTAAAACGCGTGTGTATAGACGAGCACGACCTTGTTTCAGCCCTTTAAACACACCCCTTTAAAAAAGTAAGGCTTTAAAACAGTTTTAATATATGGGACCTTACAGCTCTTTAAAAAAACCAACAAAATGGTTTTTTAAAGAACATTTTATCACAAAAACTGAAGGAGTTGTGCTTAAAAAACCAATTTTTCGGAGCATTCTAAAAGCGATTCGATGCATTTTCTTTTTAAATCCGCGGTTTTGTACTATTTTTTGCATTGTAAGACTGTAAGGGGTGGGTTTTTGAGGATTAACAAATTACAAAATTGAATTAGTAATACCTTTGAGCAGTCACCTTATTATATTACAACTCTTTGACAATATGTTAATTTTTCTAGGGTTTTTATTAAATCATAACAAGGGTTGATTTTCAAGGGTTGAAATTTATTAAATATTCTTTCAAAGAATTAAATACTTATTTTTTAATTTATATGAGCCTAATTTTATGTGACTTAAGCTCTAATATGAAAGTTTTAAAGGTTTTGGCAGGAGGGGATAGTTTTCACCCCTAAAAAATAAAAAGCAACCTTTAGCATCATGGAGATTTTAATGAGAAGGGTAATTTAAGCTTAATTCCAAATTTTCATGCAAAACACTGCGATAATATATAATTTTTTTTTTTTGGTAAATAATTGCTTTTTAATCCTAATAAGGGTTGATTTTAAAGGGCTGAAATATTTCAAATAATGTTTCAAAGAAACAAAATACTACTTTTTCAACTTATCTGAGTCAAATTTTACTTAACTTAAGCTTTTATGTATAGTTTTATAGGTTTTAGCAACAAAAGGTAGTTTTAACTCCTAAAAAATAAAGAGGGTCCATCGGCATAAGATAGATTATAAAGAGAAGGGTAAGTTTAGCTTAATCCCAAATTTTCATGCAAATCTATGCATTTTGAAAAAATTGCCAAGTTTTGCACTTTTTCAGCTTCGTTTTCTGGACCTTTAGGTTTAGTAAGCCGTGAGAGCCAAACAAAAATTCTGTGGTCATACTTGACCAAGCGGGATCCAACATCTGTTTGAATTTCACGCCTTATCAGACGTAAGGAGGGGTGCTCCATTCAGGACCGAACTTACATATGGGCACACGGGGCGAACGCCCGGGGTCCCAAGCAAACGGGGCCCCCGAAGGGGGCCCTGACCACCGTAGGGTGATAAAAAATTATTTTGCAAAAAAGTTTAACGTTTAACGAAAGGCTAATACATCTGGGCCAAATATCCAAGAAATAAAAAATATTTATTTCTTTATGGTTCTCAAAAAAATCATAATTTATTAACTGTAATAATAACACAGTGTGTGGAAAAAAGGTATTTGACCTTCTTCGAATTTTTTTGTACAGTTTCAATTTTTGGAACTTTTGTACTAAGTTGCTATTACCTCTTAGGATCAAAGTTTAAATACAAGCTAAGGTGTGCTTCTTGTTTTAAGGGGGTAAACCACTTATGCTAAAAAAATAATAAACCATTGAAAGACACATAGTAAATTAAAATCATAGCTAAATATGTAGAATAAATATATTTTTACGTCGCGAGATACATTTTACATTATATTTGTAACGTTTCAACCTTTAAATGTTACCCTAGTAACAAAATTGACAAAAATGTTTTTTGAATCTTAAAATTAATTAATGACGTTTATATTGTAAAAAATATATTTTAACAGTTTACGTATATAATAAATATTTAACTACAATAACTCAACCCTTACATAACCACTTTCATAGAATTTACAAAAAATGTTTTTGAGAAATTAAAACGATTTGATGATATAATTATAGTCCCAAATAAAGCTAAAAAATGGCAAACCTCACAATTTTTTTCTTGTTTGTTTGTATACAAATTTGAATTAGACTCTTTAATCATCACTTCAAATTTCTATTTTATGGTGATGCGCTAATTGTTTTTTAAGGGTAAAAACTACCCCTAATTGTCAAAACTTATAAAAATAAAATAACATTTTTTAAACCTTTTGAGATGGTAAAAGTTGACGAATTAAATAATTACGGTTGTTTTGTGCTTTGAAAAACAATTTCAAAAATATTTCCAAACTTTAAAAATGAACCCTTGTTAAAGCTTAAAAAAGTTAAAAAAATATTTACCCTAAAAAATATGATTAATTTATCATAGTGATTTAATTTTAGAATGCTGCTGCTTAAAATATGAATTAATTTCATTTGCAACTTTTCGATCCTCATATATCAAACCCTATTATATCTTAATTAAAAAAAAGATTTAACCCCAAAAAAATTAACAACTTCACAGATTTGTTAATTAAAATTACTGCCTGAAATTACCAATTTCATTATTTGGCAAATATTTAATCCTTAAAAACCGCCCCTTTCAACAGTGCATATCTTATAAACCAATATAATAAATATCAATAGGAAAAAATAGAAATACGAAAATTATACCGGTTAAAGTATAAAATATACCAGTTATATAGAATAATATGCAGATTATGCTCCGAAGTGGGCAATTCGAATTTTTCGAAAAAAAAATGGATTGGTTTTTTAAACCAGCTCCTTTAGCTTTAATGATAGAAAGTCTTTCAAAGGGGATAAGTTTAAAGGCCTCAAATAAGGTGCTCGCTCGTAAATAGCGGCTTTAAACGGCCATTCTCGCCAAATATTTTTTGTACAGAAAAATCTAAGTAACAAATCTTTGTAATCAAAGTGTTACAAGTCGGTACTATAGCATTATGTCAAAAATGAAAATTTTAACGAAATTGCGGAAAATCGTTTTTCACTTTAAGCTCCAATTTTTCAAAATTAAGTATTTTAAATTATATATATATATATATATATATATATATATATATATATATATATATATATATATATATATATATATATATATATATATATATATATATATATATATATATATATATATATATATATATATATATATATATATATATATATATATATATATATATATATATATATATATATATATATATATATTAAAAATATCCTGTGAAGGGTAAATACCAATTTTAATTAGAGTGTAAATTAGGTTGTTTGTAATGATCTTTTCGTAGTTACTATGTTCCAATTTTAAATTATTCGATTCAATTTAAAATGTTTTATATGTAAGATGTATTATATTGGTATATTATAGGTATTGTTTGTATAAACGTTAATAGTAGGAGCTCATTCATGAATTCGTTTAGGGCCCCAGAGATCCTCCCACATAGCAAAAAAGGGATATTGTATATCTGCATATTCTACAAAAAATGCGATGACGTACATTCCTGTAAGTACAAGAAAGTCATGTCCTTATATATATGCGAGAAAAGATTATTTAAAATACATATGCTTAGAATATGCTTCAAAATAATATGTTTTTTGAGAATATGCCTAGTATATAAAGAAAATCATGTGACAATATACTATCGCGAAGGAATATACGAAAAAATCATATGATTAGGGATGTGACCAAACAAATGTTTTTCAACATGCGCATTTTAGCATTGTGTACAAGAAAAGGCATGCTGTGTGCACATGTATATGCCAGAAAATAATTTTCGAAATTTGACACATACCAGAATGTGCTATAAAGTACATTATTGGTCAGATATTTGGACACTTTTTTAACTTCATTTGTGATGGTGCTCCCTTATCTCTACCCTCCATACCCTGAACATTTTGTTTGACTCGATGTGTGTGGTTGAAACTCTCGGTGTGATCTAAGCGTCAATTATCGACATACGTTTCAAACTCTATTTGTGTTAATAACAAAAAAAGATAATTGAGTAAGTCTGATTTCTGTGCTCAGAGTAGTGTTGTCGAAATTGTCGACCAAACTGGCCTAATAAAGAAGAAGAATAACCCTTTCTCTTTTCGGGCCACTATAAAAGTTCATGTTTTTTTTTTGGGTTTTTTTTGGGGTTTTAGGGCCCACTAACATGTAGTTTGTAATTTTATTAACATATAGTTTGTAATTTTATTAAAAGAAAAAAAGGGGAAAGCTATTTTCCAACATGTTTTAATGTGTAATGTAAATTTTTTGGGAAGTTTTAAATGGATATACATTCAAGGTAATATTTTTTAAAATAATTTAAGTGTAAATTTTTTATAACAATTTTTAGTTTTTTTTTGAAAAAGACTTAAAATAATGTCAAAAGGTAACAACGTTAACATTGAATAAACCCAAAAATATTTTTAGAGTTTTATGATTTTTTTAGAGCTTCAAAATGATTGAAAACGACAACATAGGAAGGAAGGGAATATATAAAGAAATCAACAGAAGAAAATAATGTTATACGATGCTGGTAAGTCTGAAATTATTTTAGTACAATTAATTTTTTTTAAATGTTCTTTATTTCCCAAAAATAGAAGTAGAGTAAAAAAGCCTAAAATATCATTAATAAAACCTATTTTTTACTACATTTTATTGTGTATGATTCCCTCCCCCTTGGGCACAGCTTATATAAATATTTTTTTTCTGTGGTTTGCAAGAAATTTTATTATATGCTGTTAAATACTAATAAATTGACTTATATAAATTTGTAAGCTTCTATGGACGTCGACGATCATACATAGCATTCTTTTACATTGCTAGTATGTTTGTTCTTTTGTAAAAGAAGACGTTAATTATTTTTCTCTGTAAAGTACATTTTCTCTCAGTCAATAATTTATTGTGTCGATGTACATAGCACTTACACAGGTTAATTCAGTAGGTTAAAAATGTCTCATATAACACTTTGCATGTTGATTTATTTCACTGGTTGATATTGTGATATTTGGCTATGCAGGAATTATACAAGTTTTACTTTTAAGGGGGTTTAAAAGTAACTGTCTATGGACTAATCCATATACATTTTAATATATAATCCTTTTTAAACTATTAGTGTAGTGTGTAGTGCAACAAAATTTGTTTTTCATGTAATTACCGTTGTTACAGAGAACAAATAGGTAGTAGTTTTTTTTGTTAGTAATATTATTCATATATATATATATATATATATATATATATATATATATATATATATATATATATATATATATATATATATATATATATATATATATATATATATATATATATATATATATATATATATATATATATATATATATATATATATATTTTTTTTTTTTTTTTTCAGATTTCAAAAGCTAGTGCTGAAGAATTAACCCTCATAAACCTGAAATTAAATTCAGTTGCCGATAGTGTACAGGAACTGATAAAATAAACAGAATAAGTACAGAAAATATAAGCCATGGTAGTGATGTTAGAAGCTTCTATGAAAATATACCTATTAAGACTGAAACTAACTTAAAAACTTGAGGAATGGTTAGATGACAGTAAAAATTATAGGATGATGGTAATTTTTCTATTTAACTCATTTATAAGTTTTATAAGGTAATTAAAATAATCCTTGTAACATTTAGAATTACCGACCCTTGGTCAGTTTTTCCATTAACAAATTTCGCTATTTTATTTTTTTGCAACTATCATATGGCATTGTTAGTATTCCAGTCTTTCTTTTCACACATTTTATTTAACCAGAAACAAACCATTACATGTTTCTAAGTTATTTTTTCATTTGTTATTCTCTTTCAGGTTTCAGAATTAAATAGAATAGGGGGCGGTAACATGGCTCAAACAGTTAGAAAAGTTTTGTACAGGCTTTTATCTAATAAAATGGCGTATCTATATTCCTGGGATGGTGCTAAAGGAAAGATTGCTTTTAAAAATCTAAAAATGGCCAAAGCTGTGTTAGGTAATTGGCTAGGTATTAAGATATGAACAAGTAAATTAAAGCAAGTTATCCCTTTTAGATGCCATGAAAATATGTTATCCAACTTCAACAGAAAATGATGTGGTAACTGTAATAAAACATTGGTTAGTGAAAGCAAAAGAGCGATTAAAATTTAGCTGATAGTCACTAAATAAATAATGTAAACTGAAAAGGTTAAAATAAAAATTTGTGAGAATAATATTGTTTATCAAAATTTTACATCCTATTACATTTCTCCATGTGGAATTTGATTTTTACTAGAAGTTTTGTTACTTTTGATGAAACGTAATTCAATTCATATTTAATATAACAACATTGCTAGTATTTGTATTTATAGGGCTGCCTGTAAGAAATTAAAAGGATTAGCTTCACGTTAAACGAACCATCAAGACCAAAATTTTTTGAAATATGTTAAAAAATAATTTATAAGTTCTGGTAATTTTTTTCTTAAAGTGGGTTAAAAAAGTGTTTTGTTTTTATCCATAAATTTTTTAACACATTTCATGATACCATGTATATAAATAAATCTTGATGTTCTAAGTATACTTCATTTAACTATTCTGTTTTAAAGAGATTCTTCTAGGTGTTTTTTATCGGAAGTCTTGAAGGTACAGCATCAAACATATTAGAAAACCCTGTACAATAAAATTATTCTGGATGAATTAAGTACTTGATAAGAATATATGTGACATGTGTAGGGGATATCCAGTGAATATGTATATCACATTTTATAAACATACTTTGCATGTGAATAACATACAATATTAATGTAAAACTTAAAAGAACATAGTATGCATATATATGGAATGCCCCAGAAATTTGCAGATGATCAGCACTTATGATAAAGTACAAAATGCATGTGTATGGAATGTCTTGTAGTACTTTCTATGTAGATGCAAAGCACTTATGATAAAGTACATAGTATACATGTATAAATGTCTCATAGAACTTTGTAGGTGATGCTAACCTATCAAAAGTACATCCCAATTTCTAAAAAATACGGAGAAATTTTCCTTAGCACATGTAAAGCACCTATAACAGGTGGACTGTAATCTATTCCTGAATATCTTACTGTTCTCAATGTTAATAGGCATATTCTTAGAACATCCTTATTCCATACAGAATATTCACGAATTGCCAAGAATATAAAATGCTATGGGCTAAGTTCGGACCTGGCACCATTGCATATAAAATAAAAATGAAAAGTCGTATTGTAAACTGCTTATTCAAACATAGATATGTTATATATTTTTGAAAAGAGGAAAACGTGAAGATTTTATATATTCAATAAAATACCGGGTGTTTCATTAAAAAAAAATGATTTTCCTTTTTTTGGATCAATATTTGTTCTTCTAAATGTAAATATTATGTTAAATCTTTTTGAAATTCCTTTAAATAATACCTTTAAAAGCATATCATATTATAAGGGAAAACCCTGTACACTACCCAGTTCGTTTATATAATAAACTAATTATCAGCTTTTTATTTATAAAATAATTTTCTTTTAAAATAGCATAAAAGCTGAAAGTTTTTTAATAGAAAAAAACATGTTTAACATGTGCACTTAAAAATATATATTTTTCTAAATTTCTCTGTGTTACTAAGAAATGGCCCATATACAATTAAGTGTGAGACATGAGTGTACAATATGTATACATTCTTTAATTTGGTAAGTTTTGGTGGAAAGAGAACTTAATATTTCTGCTGGTTTAATACCACTGCTGGCATCTACAGGCATAGAAATAAAATTCAAACTTGATGTGTTCAGACACTAGGAAATTTTATTATTTTTTGCCTTCACCATATTGTCAGATTAGAAAATTAGTAAACGGACATTATGGTGAAGGCTTAGTAAAACAAATAGCGTTTTTAAATAAGTATTAAAATTATTCTGAAGTGATTAGTTGGCCCTGGATTATTTTCTTGTAGGTTAAACATTTTACCCTTACTTGTACAACAAGTTTTACTTCCTATTTGAAAAGCAAAAAAAAATATTTCTCTTTTTAGCAAGCTGATTATTTAATAAAAAGTTACTATCGCCAATATTCATTGGTTTGTCACAAACTCCCAACTGCCTGCTGTCAACTCTTAGGAAACGGTTAGTTTAAAAAATGAAAAAAAGTATCGCACAGGTAAACAAGAAGGATGATAAAACATAAAATTAACAATTTCTTAATATGACACCTGGCTATAGGCCTTATAAGGGTATGCTCAGCGCAAGCGCGTCGGCCATGTTAAAAAGGCGACAATATGAAAATTTCGGGCACTTTTTATAAATATGGCTGGGCAACAAGCATTATCACCTCTCATATCAGTGCAATTAAATGAAAAATCTAGCTTTTGATTAAAATAAAATATTTCCTGGTAGAAAAGTAGTAATAAACAGACTGACAAATTATTGACTTGTGTTTTATACGGGAAAAGAAAATACAAGATGGCTATTTTAACTATTATTTTAAATAAAAGAAAAGCTACAAATATGACCCTGTCTAAATTTAATTTTAATTATTTTACAGCTTACTCTTAAGTCCAAATTCCTAAATAAATACAATACATTAAATTCATAATTATTATGTAGGAAGGCATCCGTCTGAAAATTAGAAAGGTGTAGGTTCAAATGCTTCCAAAGGTAAAAACAATGTAACTTTTTGTTGTTTTTTAAAAAATATATTTTTTACTTCTTAATATTCCTTATCGACCAAATAGATTATAATAGATTTCACTAAATACAATATTTATTTACTAAATATTTAACTTTGTATTGCTACATAAATTAACACATTTTTCCTATTCTAAACTACCAGTCATAAGAAAACTATTTATTTATACCAAATACTGCCCCAAAATATTAGATGGCAATAATAATAATAATAATAATAGCCAAGCATTACACAAAAAATACCTTATTGGATTTTTTGGTGTATGCTTTTAAAAATAAAAGGTTTCTAATTATTGGTAAAATCACCAAATATTTTTTGGTATTCCGTATATTTAATGCTAAACCATTGGCTAAAGTAAATACCATAAAAATGTATTTTTCTCAAAAACTGAAATTTTTTAAATAATAATTTTAAAAAGGTTAGTTATATTTTAAGTCAATTAAGCAACTGTACAGGGTCTTTGATTATATTTACGTGGCTTCTGTAGCCTTCATTTTTAAAGACATAAAAAAATGTTTTATAATAAAAATTGTAAGGTTTTTTTTCCATATATCTTTGAAATTATCAGTAAAAAAAAATATCGCAAATAAAAAAATGGAAAAATCTAAGGTAACTTAATTAGCTTACAATGAAAACCTTTTCTGTTATCAAATTATAGGTTTCTATTATTGTAAAATACCATATTTTTTATTCTATATTTAATCTAACATATATATATATATACATATATATATATATATATATATATATATATATTATATATATATATATATATATATAAAAATTATATATTTTAAACATTGATGATTTTGGATGAACCATTTTTGAGATATTTAAGCTTAAAAATATAAATTAATTTAATAAAAATCATATTAGTATCAAGAAAGCTATGAAAACAATAAAATTGTTTTAATAAATTTGATGTATTGATATTGTAAAAAGTTGAAATTTATTATTTTAACTATTAAAAGTAGTTTGAATTGCTTTTTTGTCGATGGGCTATTCAGAAGAACAAAAAATCGCTATTATGCGTCTTTTTAATGGTAACAATAATAATGTGACGACAGTACCAAGGGAATATTACTTATTATATCCTTAACAACGGGTACCATCTAAAGATACTATTAAATACATAGTAAGAAAGTTTATTGAACGAAAAAGCTTTAAAATAAAGAAAAGGACTGCAGCACGAAATAGAAACAAAGTTTTGGATATCCTCGTTTTTTCAGGAATTCTTATACTTTTTCTATTGGACTAGCACTAACTACTTTTAGTAACTTTAGAAAATCCTGATATATCAATCTCGGATGCGGCATCTGAATTTAATTAAACATATTATAAAATTAATTTAACCTTAAAATTTTACAAATTTTATCCTTATAAATTTATGTCCGTCAAGAATCTTTCTGAACAAAACATGCAGGACCGACCTGAGTATGCATTGGAAATAGCTAGGTTTATGCAGCAGGATCCAAAGTTTTTAAATAAAATTCTATTTACCAAAAAGTCTTCCTTCACTTTAGCAGGAATGTTTAATCACAAAAATAAACATTATTGGTCCAGAGAAAACCCCTTACCAAATTCAGCAACATAACAATTTTATTGTTTCCATGGCTTTCTTGACACTAATATGAAACTTTTTTTGTAATTTATTAATAATTTAACCTAAAATATCTCAAAAATGGTTAATCCAAATATCATCAATGTATATATTTTTGAAATCAGAAAAAAAGATCTTCCGTTGTAGCGCATAATATACAGGGTGTTCCATTTAAATACGTTGAAGTTGTCTATATTTTTCCATTTTTTTATTGCGATATTTTTTTTACTGAGAATTTTAAAAGATAATATGGAAAAAATCTTACAATTTTTATTTAAAACATTTTTTTCTGTCTTCAGAAATAAAGGCCTCAGAAGCCACGTAAATATAATCAAAGGCCCTTATATTGCGGGATCGGATTTTAACTGATAAAATGCAGCAGTTTCTTTTTTTTTTAGTGACACACTTTCTTTATATATTGTAGAGCATCTGAATTCTGCTAAGAATCTATATTTATTACTGTAGAGCTAATTTTAACAGTATTTTTAAGAAATTTTATAAAAAACTGCCCGAAGTGCAATGCAATTTCCGGGCTTAGCTGGGGCTAGTTAAGCTTTTTTAACATTATATTTTTAATGAAAGCAAGTGAAATCGTATTTTTGTAACTTTACATATTGTTGGGATGCAATAAAAAGTAGTAAATAATGATTTTTAAATCTTTACTCCGATAAAGATAAATAACAGATTTTAAACATAAATGTCATTTAAAATCTTTATATGAATCTAGATATACTGTGAGCGGTTAAAATATAGAAAAAGTTTATTTAAAAATTAGGTATGGGGTTAAAAAAATATATACTCGCACACGTCTATTTAAATTTTTTCTTGCGCATTTTTTGCACTTAAGAAAAAATATACAGGATGCGTTAAAAAAGTAGATTTTGATACCAAAGTTTTTTTATTGAAACACTATTTTTTTAAAACCATTTTCGAATTCGGTGTCAAATTCTACGCATGATTCATGTAGCATATCCTATACCTATCTTTAGCTCTTTCGGAGCAAAAGAAAAAAAACACTATTCGATTTTAGATTCATACCTTTAGAGGTAAAACAAGCAAATTTTGTAAGTGAATTGTCATTATGACTTGTGTCAGTAATTAAAGTAAATATGGCGCATTTAAATAAAACTCAACGAATGTAAATTTTAATTTTTATTGGATATGGAGCCAACACAAGTACTGAAAAAGAAGCTTGTAAAATTGAAAAAAAATTTTGAGAAAAAGGTACAGTCAAAAGATTGTCTAGGGCCAGGTCCTCCAAAAATTATAAAAAATACAAGATTGAACATTTTGTTAGATGTAAAGAATAATTCCCATTGTGCATCTTCTCAAGTAGCTTCAAATAATGATGTTAGGCAACGAACATCGCAAGAAAAGTATCATCCGTACACGAGCTGAACGAGGATGATCCCGATCGCAGACAAGAGTTTTGTGAATCTATGATGGAAATCTGCAACTTTAATCCATTACTCCAAGGTTATATACTGTTTACTGATGCAAATAACATTTTAGGTACTGAAGCACTAATAATCCCCGTTGGATAAGAGAAAATCATACCCAACATCCACAAAAAATAAATGTTTGGGCAGGGATTTTAAATAATAAAATTATTGTACCTTCTTCTTTAATCAAAATCTTACGAAAAACAGTTATTTCTCGAAATCCAAATTAGCCTGATAAACCAGATAAATCGATTTGATTTCAACAAGATGGTACTTCGCCCCATTTTGCTCGACAAGTACGTGAATATTTAAATGCGCTATGTATTTCCCAAACAGTGGATTGGTAGGAGGGGACCTACGGAATGGCCTGCAAGATCTCCAGATCTTACACCGGTGGATTTTTTCCTTTGGGGATATTTAAAATCAAAAGTGTATAAGGAAAAAACACGGAATTTAGATAATTTAAAATTAAATACGAAATAAGGCAAATTATTAAAAGTACTCTAAGTAATGTTTTGAAAAAGTTTTTAAGCTGATTAGCATATTGTCAAGAAGTTAATGGTGGACATTTTCAACATCTAATAAAATAATTAAAACAATAAATTAAATGAACAATAAAATGCTAAAACTTCTTATTTTTTAAGTTTTATTCAAGTGCATCATTTAGTATGTAGTTCTTTGACTGTCCCTGTTTCTCTAAATTTTCGTTTAATTTTACTTGCTGTACTTCTTGTAATGGGCCTTTCTGGATATTTTGTGTTAAACAAATAACAAACTTCTTCTTGAGTTTTACTTTTGTCTTCATATCCAATAAAAAATAAAATTTTAATTCATTTAAATGCGCCATATTCACTTTAATTTCTGACAAAAGTTATAATGACAATCCACTTATAAAATTTACTTGTTTTACCTCTAAAGGTATGTAGCTTAACTTGAATTGTGGTTTTTTCCTTTTGCTCTGAAAAAGATAGGTATAGGATATGCTACATGAATCATGAGTAGAATCTGACAAAGAATTCAAAAATTGATTTAAAAAAATAGTGTTTTATTTAAAAAAAATCAGCTTTGGTATCAAAATCTACTTTTTGACGCACCCTGTTTTTTTTCTATTTAGTGCAATAAATGCGTAAGAAAAAAATATGATAGACGTGTGCGAGCTTTTTTTTAACCCAATACCTGATTTTTGATTGTATTGAAATATGATTATTGTTTAGAAAAAAGATCAACTTTTTAATTTAGTTAAAAAAATATTGGGGTAATAATTTACAAGACAAAGAATTAGGGGAAGTTAGGAAATAAAGACACATGAACATATAAAAATTATTTATATTTGTATTATACAGTAGTTTTTTTACAAACTTTATTAAACTTATGTACGTACTTAGCAATGACATATTTTTATAGTCGGAGTTTATCAACAGCCATTAAAATACCGCTTCTCGTAGGATCAGTGAAATTAACCAACGCCAAACGTAGTTGGTAGACGAAAACTACGAGCCACATTATCAACACGTTAGTGTAGTATATTTCAAAGGTAGTGCCATCATATACATGAAATATTTGCATTTTTCAGTACTTGGACATCGTTGCCGAAACTAGGGAAATTTTTGAGAACAATCAGGAGAATTTTAAATACTTCTTTATATTTTAAAAACCAATTCGTAGAGTTTCACGGATAAATGAATGTGAATTGTTTTTAATCCGGGAGTATATCCGTTTGCCATTTGTATTCCTTGCGGAATTTTGCAGACGTTTCGCCAAGATCGCACTTGGCATTTTCAATGCTTTCTAACTGGTGGTGGAAGATTGACTTCATTGTCAACGGCACGGCTACTGGTTGTTAACTCTGCGCACAAATCCAACATTGAAAACCAAACAAACTTTACTTGCACAATAAGTGTTCTCCTAGTTAGTAGTAAACTTTCATATAACTCCATCGTTGAAAACCAGACAAAATCAGCTTTCACAATGATCTCAGAATCAAATAAATCTGGCAAATCACTGTGAAAACCCGTTTCGTCATAGTATGTATTCTTCAGCGTAATGGTTGTAATCCTCTGTCATGCAGCCACCTTAAAATAAAATATATATTTTAGGTTTATAATATTATGTTTTTATACAACACTAACCAATAATAATTCTAATGACAAGACAATAATTTAAACAAAACATACAAATATCGTAGCCACACTAAGTGGTAGTGAACTAAGCAAAAAAAATCTGCTAAAAATTAAGTACGGAAAAAATTTATTATAACAGTACCAAATTTAAAGAAAAATCAGGTGCACAAGAAGTCTAACTCTGGCTAACAAGAATACGATATTTATTAATAGTTAAAACAAAATAAACCTATATGTCATGTTTAAATTTTGTTGTTTTTAAAATATCTGTAACTTTTAGGGGCTCTATATCACTTTAAACTAGAAGGAATCAAGGTTTTTTTATATTTATAACTAGTTTAAAAAATCAATATTCCCTGGATAATTTTTGCTGGTGACTTTGCATTTTTGATAATAGTCAGTTATTTCAAAGAGTGAGAAAAAAGTAATGCTACCTTTAAATATCTTTAAAACCGCTAAAACTGTGATTACAAAATTTTGTATTTGGGTGTTTTTGGACGTGCTAACAGTGATATTAGCAATGTTGCCAGATTTTCCAGTTTAGAGCTACACTTAATCATTTTGTTTTCGATTTAAAAAACAAAACAAACTATAAGAAATTTTTGTAAACAAAACTTAAAATAAACAACCTGTGATAATTTACTGATTTTTGTTTTGTTTTTAAGTATCTACGATAACCATTAATTACCTTTGGTAGGATAAAACATTTATAGTTAATAACCTTCGAGCATATACTACTGAAGAAATTCTTGCTGATCGGCAGTGCAAAGAAGCATGCAAGGGAGATAGAAAAATTGCAGTATAATCCGTTTTTCCCGCTCGAAGTTCCTTATTAGTCGGCAGAGAGAGGTATATACCGCACTCTGCGTGCTGATTGGTGACCAGAGTACAGACCCCCGTCGACCAATCAGGCATGTGGAGCAAAAGAGAAAGGTTATACTGCTATTTTTCTTTCTCTCCCGCACGCTTGTTCTCACGGCCTAGCGGCAAGGCTGCTTCTAGTAGAATATGCCCAAAGTTGTAACCTCCTCTATAAACGATATATCGATAATTCTGCCATAGCCCAAGTATATAATTCTTACTTTGAGAAAAAATAGGACC
>JAHBCN010016284.1:0-19717 GCA_019359885.1 Listronotus oregonensis
AATAATAATAATAATAATTTATTAAATAAGATTTTTTAAAATTTGTTTTTAAATTTATTTTGCATTAATTTATTTTTATTTTAGAAAGGCTCTATTTCGAGGAAATTTTATTTTTGCAAAAATGCATATGAATTTGTTCCTTATCAAAAGTGAAAGCTTATAGCCTAAACTCGGATAAAAAATAGGGTCTTCATACAGGTCTACGTAGGCCATTCTAAAAGTAGGCAACTTCGAATTTTTCAATACAAAGCCCCTTTAAAATAGAAAAACTGTCTCGTATTTCACAAACGACTCAAAGAAAGATTGTAAAAATTACTACATAGTGGTTTTAGAATACGGTCGAATAAATGATATCTTTAGTGTTGCCAAATATACACTTTTGAGATAAACTTGGCAACTGCCTTTTTATAGATTACAACCCCAGAATATTTCCATTGCAATAAATTTAGAGTACCTCTGTTTCTAACATCTCCAAATGCCAGAACTTTTTTCTATGTAATTTCTGAAATATGGCAACTTTGAATTTTGAAAACATACATTATTGGTAATTTTTCATAGACGATAAGCTGAATTTGTTGTAAGAAAAACAACAAGTTGTATAAATTACCTCAAAAAGTGTACACTTGGCATCATTGCAGATAATAACATTAAATCGAGCGTATCTTAAAACCACCATGCAGTAATTTTTCTTTTTTTTTGTGCCGTTTGCAAAACACAAGGCAATTAGGAATTTTTAAATAAAAATATAAAGTTGCCATATTTGCTGTTGTTGCCTACTTTATCTTAAGTTGCCTTCTTTAACTCAAAAAGTGTATACTTGGCAACAATGCACATGTTATCATCAAATCGGGCGTATCTCAAAACGCCTAAGTAGTAATATTTACATTTTTCCTTTTTGCTGTTAGCTAAATACGAGGCCGTTCTCTTGAAAGACACTGTATAAGAAAAAATCAATATTTCTTAAAATTGTTGATGCCCTCTACCGTCAAAGCAAAGCAGTTTCAGATATAAGGTAGCTAAAATTGATCTATTATGACGTCAATAGTCTGACTGGATACCTAATTTTCCGACACTCTGTATATATCGAATAATCTTCAAAACCGTGAAAGAAAAAAATTGTTGTCTATATGCGGCAAAAAAGTTTCTTTTTTAAATTAAAATGTCATTTTATTAAAATATATAAATTAAAATATGTTACCTTATTCCTCTGACAGAAACAAAAACCAATATAAAACAGTAATTTACGTTACAAGGCCGAAAATGGTCTATTAAAGTACAAGTCTAGATGTTTACGGACAAGGCGACGGAGGAGCCGAGTCCGGAATTTCTAATAATTCAAACTGCAGTATCACCGTTAACGTTTATAAGTAATTTAATGGTGATTTGCATAATAAAAATTGTTCAGAATTAACCCTGTGTTAGTAAAAATACTAAATTTCAGTTTCAGTCCGGTAAAGTTACTGACCGGACTGGTGATGTATTGTATAATTTTCCGGACTCAAACTGACAACGTAATGTAGTATATTAAAGTACAGTATGAAATCAAAAATGTTGATGGATATAAGAAAAAGATCACCTTTTTATGTATTTATTTGGTACTTTTTTTCTTTTCCTAATCTTTTGGCTTCTGTTTCCTTTGGAAACAATTTGCCAGCTCTCCCCTTTCCAGCACGCGTTGCGAAATCGCAACGTGAGCTTTCCCGGGCTTCGTCGGTGGAAAATCTGAATGTCGGGCTGAAAACTTCCAGAAATTTCGATTTTTTCACAAATTTAAACTTATGAAATGCACAAATAATGGCGGTCAAACCAAGGAGTGCTACTGGTATTGCGCATAACCGGTTTCTGTCAGTTCTGATGCTTCCCCATCTTACCAATGAAAAACAGAAGAAGGACCCCATTAGTTAGCGTAAGTCTCTCCTTAATCCCCGAGGGTTAAAATCAGTTCATACCGCTTCGCCAACCGCCCTTCCTAGAAAAAGCTACCCTATAAACAGCGTTTGGCGATTTTCTAAAGTACTGTGATGGCCCACTAAGTCAGCGTCTTTTAATTGACTGTGTCTATCATCATTCCTTGGTCCGATATTGATCCTTAGTTAATGGTTCGACAGAAAAAAGACATAATAATATAATAATATATCCACAGTGGCCTATTAATTTAACTGAGTTACAAATCCAATGTTATTAATTAAGCATTGGCCCACTGCATTTAACCACCGACAACTAAAAGTGAAGCGTGCCATCATAACATCATAACAACTTTTTCAGAAGCTTGGTAATTTTTGTGAATGATTAGGGATGACGTGATCAGAAAGTTTGTACCGTTTTTCGGCAGTTTTTGTGTTTTTTTGGTGTTTTGGCAAATGAAAAGTATATTATGGTGATATTTTATAGTTTTTAGAATCTTTGTTATTATTATATTTTGTATTATTGTTGGCTGTTATGTTAATTCTGACCAATGATTTTCCAACAGTGGCCCTAAATGAAACATCGGTAAATATTAGTTACTATATCGTTAACACCCTAATGGTTTTTCAACAGTGGGCCTCCATAAATATATCATAGGGCCAATAAATGTAGAAGTATTGGCAAACTGACTGATAAGTGTCGATGGGCCGGTGTGCCAAACGCAATAAGGGCCGTTGTTGCACCTACATATATTGTGTCAATGGGCAGTTGAATAATTAAATGAAAAAGTATATCGGGCCATTGATTTTCCATTGTTCAATGTTTATAGGGTATGTAGCTTTTTATCGCGTGCCTTTACTAGTCGGAGGTCAAAAGAAATTTCATTTGGTACTTTATTGTGGTATACATTACCAAAAACAGTTTGTTCAAATTTAATTTATAAAAGAAATCTGTATATTAAGGCTCCTTCAAAATAGTAAGAAAAACTTACTTACCCGTTTGCTCATTCTGAAGTATGTGCAGTGGAGGCGAATAGGGTATAAGAGGAGAAAAAAATGCTTTTGGTGCTAAATTTAAACAAGCTTTGTCATTGTCTAGTGTTGGAAATAGATGTAGATCATCGGGTACCGACACTCTTGAATTATCTGTAGGTACTTCTCTTAAAGATTTTAAACTGATATCTAAAAACAAAAGAAACAGGAAAATTAACATCCAGTAGTATACAACTACACTTGCATGTGCAAGGGTGTTTAATTTTGGTGGTAATTTTAGCATCTTTAAAAAACAGAAAAAAATTACTTTAGAATCAGAGGTCTTGTGTACACGTCTTATACGAGTATAAATCTAGACTTTTAATTGCATTTTCTAAAATGTCTATAGTCCAGGTTTTCTGATTTTTCGACCATTTTTTTTCTCGCGACCCGAGTATTCTCTAGCAAAAATTCCTGGGAATTCCCGGAAACTTAAGAGAAATTCGAAATTTTAGGAAGCCTTTTAAAAAGCAAAAATTTTAAACTTATACAACCTTTTTTATAATAGACCAGAGCTATACTAGAGCTATGCAGCTTTTTTAATAATAGCATTAACAACCAGCGAACAAACGTTTTTCTTTAGTGTAGACAGTAAAAAGGCGAACAAACGTTTGTTTGTTCTTGTTCATACATGTTTGAGTAGAGGTCGGTAAGAGAAATAAATTTTGTTCGTCGTCATCCATAACTTTTCCAACTGGTCAAACGAGAGTGAACAAATATTTGATTGCGCTATGTAGACAAAATTACGCGAACAATAAACAAAGAACACATACAAACAAGGTGAACAAGAACGAATGTTTGTTCTTGTTTGTTTTTTCGGTGTGTACATACCTTTAGGTTCTGAGGATTGGTCTTGGTTAACATTCAAAGTGTCGGTGATTGAAGTAAAGGGTGGTTGTTTACTGTGAGTGGTCAAAGTGTATTCACTTGTATTTGTGCGTTTTATAGATATCTTTTTAGGACATTTAAAGCATTGTGAGGACGATGTATCGTTAATTTTTGACAATGAGCGACTAAGTTGACGTGATCTTATAGCTGCACGGTGCGCGGGCAAGGCTACGTGAAGATGCAGCAAAGTAGCATCATGTTAGTAGTTATGCTTGGCCTTTTACAAAACTACTAAAAGCTTTTAAATTTTGTTTTTGTTTTTATGGCTTTGAAATTTCTTGAGGTTTCGAATTCTCAGTCCAGTTTTGCTCATCTCGAGCAAGTCATTATTACTGCGTTTGAGGCAAGTCTGATACGTGGTTGTTTTTATAGACGGCCATCCCATCGAAGAAAAAAGGGGCCAATCGTACCCAGTATGCCCTTTAAAATAGTAAATTTTGACTGACCATTTATTAATAGGTTTTACAGGATGACTGCGATTTATTGACAAGAAAATGGACCAGAAATTGCAAAAAATAGCCTTCTTGAAACGATTTGTTTATACTCAGTTTGTAAAAAAAACAAGCAGTTACTAGGACATTGCACGAAACATCATTTTTCAAAATAATTAGTACGATGCTTTGTTTTTTTATGTCGTTATGTTATTGATTTAAAATAGTTGACGACGTCTTTATGTGGAATCTTCCTTATTTCGGCCTAATGGCCAGTTCGTGACCAGCATGGAGTTCCGTTCAAATTGGAGGGCAGGACAATCGCAAAGAATGTTTTCCACGGTCTCATTTTCTTGTTCACAGCCTCTGCATAATTCTGTGTTCGTTAGACCCATTTTAAATAGGTGTCCTCGTAGTCCGCAGTGGCCAGTTAAAACGCCCGTTAGTGTTTGGGGGTTCTTTCTGGACATCATAAGGCTTTTTTCGCTATTGACTTGTCTGGATAGCTCAGCATTATTTTTGCGAATTTGCAGTTTGTGGTATCATCCCATTTTTCCTTAAACATTCGATGGGAGTATTCTTTAATTATGTCTTTAATCGTTGCTGTTGTCAATCCAGTGGTGGGGAGGGGACCAACTAGTTTTCGTCCCGCAGCCGCCCTGGCCAGCGAGTCAGTGGTATAATTACCTTTAGATATGTCATGTCCCTTGATACAGGTTAAGTTGACAACATTATTTAGAGAGATGTTAGTCAGGGCATGATGACATTCTGGTACAAGTCCCGAAGTAATGCGTGGTCTCTTCAGGGCTAGTAATGCTTGCCTACTATCTGTATAAACACAGATCGTATGGTTGGTGATGTTGCGGCTTTTAATTTCGTAAGCCGCTATGGTTATGGCCGTCAGTTCGGATTGCAGCACGCTGGGTTCGGCGCCCATTGTCCATCCGATTTTCAGGTTTATGGTTAGTGATGATGATGCCACAGCCTGTGCCCACCTTGGTCTTAGAGCCTCAGTGTACAGGCTAATGGTTCCTTTAGACTCGCCTTTTAATGGTATTGTTCCCGTTATGTTGATAGTGTACGGTTTATTGAAAACGAACCTTGCTGCAAGTAAGTCCGCTCTTGCCTGTAGAATTGGAAGTTCCTTTGTAACATCCCTCCACAGGCGTCGTCCAGTTGAGCCAGTGCCTACATTAGTATCTAAACCGATCATGCGGAGGCGTGTTAGAATGATCAAGGTCGCTTCCCTTACAAATATATCAAGGGGGGTGAGATTCAATATCACCTCCGTGGCATTAGTTGGTGTAGTCCTTATAGCACCTTATGAAAAGCTATTCTTTGAATTTGATCTAGCTTATGTTTTGCCGTGATCTGTTCTGTTTTAGACCACCACACGATGGAACTGCATATGTTACCATGGGCTAAGGCGGGATAATTCTTGTAAACACACTGAATAGCAACCTTGATTAAACACATAAATAATATCTTACTCTGAAATAATAACTTTTAATGTTTATGGCAGTAAAATAAATCACATTTTTATAAATCGATGATCCATTATTTTAAAAATATTTTTTAAAACAAAACCACTTTTTGTTTATTATCTGAAGTGACAGAAAAGATATGTCATTCACTTTTGGGTGTTTTTTGCGATTTTCTGCTGATCAAGTCAGTTACAAAACGTTAATTGAATATTTCAACTTTCTAGAAAGAGATAAATGACAAGAGGCCATTAACAAATAAAACTGGGGGGTGGAATCGAATCTTGGAAACAGTTCATTTAAAAAGGGGTGGGAATTATGATGAATCGTGCGCACTTTTAACGTGATCGTTTTTTAAATTAATTGATGAAAAAGCGCCAAAGAAAGATTGCCGTTGTTTTAGTAGTATATGGAGAAGATAAAGCTAGCAGAATCAGGGGTGGGCGTCAGATAGATTTCAGCGCTAAACCATCTAATGAATTAACACGCAATGTTTATATTTAAATCGATGTTGCCTATATTAACACAAAACAATATTTTAAAAAATTTAATATTTTTCAGATAATTTCCGATTTTGATTTTAAGATCTGGCAAATACGTTTTTTCCAAAACAAACAAACAGATACTATACCAAACACCGCACAAACTTGCTGCGTTAATTCTAGTCCTTGAGTTCGTTGCATGGGTCTTATTATGGCTGTGTAGATCCAATGGGCTACTTTGGGAGATAATCCCCAAGTCTTCCCTATTTTAACACAATTATATCTTGTATTATGTTCTATTTATAACCAGTGGTTTAAATGGTGGTTCTTGGCAAAAATAAAAATTGTTTAATGTGATTGAAAAAACATCTAAACCCAGAAACCTTTGCTATATAAATTTTTATATAGCTTAAGTTTTAGGCGGATTTTTTAGCCTACTTTAAATATATTTGTTTTTAAATAAGGTAAATAATAAACTAGATATTGTTTTAATTTAGGTCAATATGTTTATAATTTTATTACTTTGCAACAAATTGATTTAGTCTCTGATTCTGTTTGCGTGATACGTCTTATTTCCACAATCACTAAAGAAGAAATTGTTTCATTCCAAAACAAATTAATGCGGTCACAGAGAAATCACACCGGGTTTATATTTTGATAAAAGTTGACTTACAAATAAAATAAACTTTTGTAATTTTGCACGAAAGGTAATATCATCCTTGCACGCAAATTTTAAATATTTTTCCAATTAAAAAAAAGACCTTTACTTTTTTATAAAGCTAATATTTTATCGAAAAAGAATGTATTATTTAAAGTTGCAGATTGCAAATATTTTTTTAAAATATGTAGATAGGTACATAAAATTATTAAAAGGAAGAACTATGTAAAGTTATAGCAAATCAGGAGTAATTTCAAATAAATCGTTCACATACTGCATTTGTCCTCACAATATAAGTCATAAAACATTTGTCGCGTGTATGAAAAAAATTGTTGTATTAGAAACAATGTTAGTAAAATTAGTGTCATATAAATTAAAAAAAAAACTCACCACCGAGCGTATTAATATATTAAACAATAAGGTTTATATTTACATTTTTAACAACACAAAGAACAAACTATTTCTTTTAATAATAAATATTAAGTGATTGCTATAAAAGAGCCATGTGCCACGTAATCTATAAAAGCAGACACATTTGAACAGTTAAAAGGAGTTGATCTCCGGGCCTCATACCGTTGAGAACCCTCTCTAGATACCGGGGACGGATGCAGCCTGGATAGGCAGGCCCCCAGGTCTAAAGGTATGTTTCCTTCCACGCGGCCGCCGCATGCGACTAACGCACTACGCTAGCCGCAAAGCACTCCTACTCATGTTTTTAAATGTGCCTGGTTTGTTCCAAGCGGCCGTCGTATGCGTCCGCTGTCAACGACTGCGATTGATGCGACTGGACTGCTGAAGAAGCAGTGTAGCCGCAGTCGTGTCTGCAACTGATATTTTGTTTGTGTTGTTTTGTGTGGAATGTCTGGTGTTTTTTTTAATTGTTAAACATTAAAACTTTATTTTTTAAACGAGGTCCTGGATTTTTTATTACGTATTTTAAGAGCTTTTAAGATCCCAAATCCAATGATGTTTCGCAATTATTCAAAAAAATCAGTTTATTTCAGTAATGTTTTCCTAAGATCCTGCCAAAAATATATTGTCTGACTCTCTCTAACATATGGTTTCCTATGAAAATTGCCATGAATATAATTTTTTTGAATAAGTGCAATACATTATTGGTTTTGGGAACTTAATAGCTCCTAAAATACATAATAAAAAAATCCAGGCCCGTATAAAAAAAAAGTTGATGATGGCAGCTCAAAGACGAAACGTCGGTGTATTAATCTAATAACACTATCTTGTAGAACAGAAAAAGTAGCAATGGAAATGTAAAAGTTATTTTGTTACATCCATTCAAATAAAGTTATAACAAAATAAAAACGAAATCGCGAATAATCGTTTTTTTCCAAAAGTAAGTATTCAAAAATTTTAAAGTTCTAAGGTGGCATTTTGATTAGCATCATATTGCGCAACTTTGCCTTCATTTAACCGACCTTGTATCTCTTCAAGTTTCCCAGATCCTAATGATAAGACTCGAATTTGGTACACCCTGTACAGATTTACCTAAATACAATGGCTAATTTTCTCTTTGGGGTTATTGGATATTCAACTCTATTGTTTGGCTCGGACTTTATATCGCCTTTTATTAAGTCAAGAATAAAAGTAAACTCTGCTTTATTCAGTCTAAAATATTTTCTAAAGTTTACTTCATCCTGTTGCAGATGTCGATTTATTAATGTAGTATAACAACCCTCATCGCGTCTTTGCTGAAATAATGGATTTATAGGGGCATTGCTATGTTTCAGGTTGGCTAATTGTAATAGTATTTCGTCATCCTCTTTTTATTCTAATAATAAATATATTGCTAGATCATCCATCACGACTCTTACCAAAGATTATTCCCTTTACACTAATAATTTTGCTATCGCGAGTTTGAGTCGCGGTCCTAAGAAACCACCTGATTAAACGGCGGCCGCATGCGTTAGTCGCATTGCGTTAGTCGCATGCGATGGCCGCGTGGAAGGCACCACATCTTAAGAAATTTAACGGATTTAAATTTCTCAAGTAAGATTTTTGTTTTGTTTGTTTAGTAACTATTTTTTGTTTAATTAAGAGTGCTGCTTTTATCGATTACGTTTTTTCTTATCGAGGTGAAGAGAGTGAAGTGGCTTTGGGCCGTTTGAGTTTATATTTGGAGTTTTATTTTTTTTTTAATATTTTGATTCTTTTTCAAGAATCCGTAGCAGCATTCCTGGAACGTTTCTTTCTCAAGGAACAACCAGGCCAGAGAAAGAAAACGTAAACATCTCCTATTTTCAGGAATAATTGGCCGCCTTGTATTTACAGGCTGGCCTGCAGGAGTAATATTTATTCAGGGAGGATTTTGGCCGCCTTGTTTCAACAGGCAGGCCCCCTGGGATAATACGTGTTTTATTTTTATTTTTGGTTGTTTTATTTCCGGCCGCCTGGTATTAACCGGCAGGCTGATGATTTTTATTTCAGATTAGAGCAAAGGAAGCTGCCCCATTGCATACGGGAGGCTGGCGCTCGGGATACAGGGAAACTTAGCATTTTTGTTTATCGCGTTTCAATTAATTATTAATCAACGATAACGGGCAGTGCCCGAGATAAATCCAAGCTTTCAGACGAGGAAAAGGAGTACGGAAGTAGCTGGTAAAAACCCAGCATTGGCATTCCCCGGCATCAGGGAATAAACCGGGAATAATTGGGAATTTCCTGGAAGAATTTTCTTCACCATTTATTCATATAGGGATGGCTGGGACTGCCATAGCCCAGATAGGGTTCAATACCCTAAGGAAGCATTAATAAATCATCCTGTGAATTATCCCCGGGAACGCACAACGGCCACCGGGATAAATCGGGAATTTTAGGGAAAACACGGATAGAAATTTTGCACCTTATATGGGACTTCAATTTAAATAATTAGGGATATTACCTAGGGTTTTATAATCCAGTTAAATTATTTTAAAAGATTATCAGGGAAGTATCCTAAAGATGGGACTTTCGGGACAATTATCCCGAAATCGAAAACCGATCAAGATAGCGAAGACACCAGACCGACTTACCAGAGGCCAGGCGAAAAGAGCCATGGAACCTCTACAAACTAAACAGAACTTGGCTGTCTTTCCGGAACCGCCGGCCGGGGCCTAGGCAGCCTTGATGGAACCGAGCTCCAACGGGGTACTAATGAAAGAGTCCTGTTTCCGACGAGAGAGCTAGCCGGAGGAAACACAAGGATCTGCAGGCTGAGTAGCGGAGATACACCCTATGGTTTTGACGGAAAAGAGCCAATTATGCCCCTACACGCCTTTAAAAATCAAGCCCGGCAAATGGCAGCGAATAGGGCTAATGTCAACTTCCCTAGTGAAACTGTATCGCACAGGGATGCCTTGCGTTTCATCCAGAAAACCACATGTATATTTTATTAAGATTGTTGTTTTTTTTTTTTTAATTATTTTTTACCGGATTTTTTTCCGTTGAATTATAAAATGTATTATTCTTTTGTTTTGTTTTAAGTATCTTTGTTTCATTAAAATCAAAATTATGTCCCTTCGCCTTTTCGTGGTTGGTTAAGGTTGTTGCATTTTTGTTGTCGTATTTGTGGCTTTTTAGCCCATTTTTCAAATACTGCGTTGTTTGACCGATGTATAGGTATATACCGGTGCAATCCTTACACGGAATTCAATGTATAATGTTCCTTTTTTGGTTTTTTTCTTGTTTTTGTTTTAAGTCTACTTAAGTTTTTTGATAGTAGGTTTGAAGTTTTGAAAAATTTCAATATTATTTTTTTTTAAAAACGACTTAAATTTTTGTGATAGGCCATTTACAAACGGTAGAGAAGATATTTTTTTTTTTTTTTTTAATTATTTTTTACCGGATTTTTTTCCGTTGAATTATAAAATGTATGTATTCTGTTTTTAAATATTTCATTTATCAATTGGTTTGGGTTATTTTTTAATTTTAGAGTTTCTTTTCCTTTTTTTATTGATTTGTTTCTAAGTTCAGATAGTTGGATTGCTCGGCCTGTCAATCCTATTATTACGGATTTTTTTTTGGTGCAAATAAGTGGTTGGGTCTAAAATTTAAGTATCGGGAAGACCACGTTTTTTTTTTGTGTACCATTCTGTTTTATGTTTTCTCCCATGCGATGTAATGTTGTGTCTAAAAAATTTAATTTCGCATTTTTCTGAATTTCAATAGTAAATTTTAAGTTGTTATGGTATTTGTTAAAACGGGTGAATCCGTTTCGAAAGGTGCCTCTGAATCACAGGCACCTGTTTCACGGGGAAGGGCTAATTCATTCCGAACAAACAGGTGCTTAGAAAGGTAACACTGAATCCAAACAGAAGGCAGACATAACCGCTTTTATAAGAAAAAATGTTTCCTGGCTTTAAACAGAAAACGGAAAGTACCGTTTTCATAGGAAAAGGCCAGAGATACGGCTTCAGAAGAAGCATCTGGTTCCTCTAACAAGAATCTGGTAGCTATCCACGTCACTATACTGGGAGAGGAGGGCATGACGGATCCAATCGTTTGCTCGTCATACTTTCTAGCAGACTTGGACACCAGAGCACATATTGTGCTCGTGTCCGGTTGCGGCACGATGTAAGAACTCTCTCCCAATTTGATATCGGATTCATTAGAAGTCTGATCCTTTGGGAGAAATATAAATAGGTATGACCCACAATAGACCGAGCGGTCGCGGTGGGGGGCGTAAAAAGTCCACTCACTTTAAACCTAACCTAACCTAAACTTTTTAGCTATCAGGAAACACAAACCCGATAGAGACGAGTTGTTACTGAATAAAGTTTTCTGTCCACTCACTTAAGTCGAAAACAAGAGTGTTTCGATGACTAAAAACTTTGTTAGTATTGAGAAACAAAATATGACATTGTCTTGTTCTATTTGACTGGGCTTACACTTGGCCAGCTTAACTTGGTCTTCATGTTGGGTGTTTTTAACTCGTTATTTTTGGCAACAATAAATAAAAGATGGGTATATTTTAGGAATTAAAATTAAACGTATCTAAAACAGGGTTTAAGGTATAAAACCAATGCTATGGCCCATTCGATCAAAAATCCAGCCCAGTATGAATAACTGTCAGAGTTGGTCCCGCGGGTTCTGAAAAAAAATTTAAAGAAAAACTTTTAAAGTGTTGCTTTCTACAACTTGATAATCAGTGTTAGCCCAAAACATAATTTTTTGAGCCGGAGTACCGTTTTTTTTATTGATCAAAACTTTATTTAGTGATTATGTTTATTAAATTGTGACTATAATTTTGTGTTTATTGTTTGTTACTTAAACATCGTAACAAAATAACTAGAGGTTGTATGTTTTGTCTTGCAAATCCAAGGGTAACATACCGTCTTTTTAACTTTAGGAAAAGTATATATTAAATTAGTGCTTCAAGAGACTTTGGTTAGGTAACAAAATAATAATATATCAATTATGAATAAATAGAAAATGAAAATTTCATAGGAAATAAAGGAAAAGTAACAATCTTAACTATTTTAGAATTCACAAGGGTTTAAATGTATTTTTTGTGGATTAAAAAGAAATAGTTTAATTAGGTTTTTTTATTTCATTAAAAAATTTTTAGTACACTTTAAAGGATCAAAATTATTGATTATCCAGACCAAAAATTTTTAATATAAAACAGGTCCTCAATTTGAATGAAAGGAAGTAAAATTTAAAAAAAGGTTTGGGCCCCGATTACAAATCTAAATTTGAAGTTTGTTTAATATTCATCTTTAAATTGAACAAACTAACTTTATTTACACGATTCTCCTTCTTCAAATTTTTGATTTACATCTTTCAATAATTTTTTTAAAAAAAATTTTTAAAACTCTTATGTTTATTTACACCTTTTTTACACTTTTTTTTTTGGAAATTTTAAGCGTTTTGAATTTAAAAAGTTCGCAATTTAAGGGAAAAAAAATTTTTAAAAAAATAAATAAAAAAAGGTTTTTTAAAGGTGTTTATAAAATATCGTGTGCCACTTATGAAAAAATCAAGAATTGTGTAAAAAAAAAAAAAGAATATAGTGAAATGAGGTTAGTTTAATTTTCAACTTTGAAATAAAGATCCTGAAACGAAACGTTGCCGAAAAGATATTTTTTCAGATTTGTAATCAGCGAAAAAAAAACCCTGATCAAATTTGATGAAAATCGGAGAGGAGGCAACTTCAAGACAATACCATTTTTTTAAAAAATAAATTAGATTTTTTTTTTCTTAATCTTGCATTATCAACTTTTTAAAGCCGACATACTGTACACACATAATATTTAATGAAAATTGTTACATGGATATCGGGGTAAAAAGGGTTTTTCAAACATTTTTAACCACTGTTATTTTGTCTCATGAATGTTTGTTATTAGTGAAGTATATGCCTAAAAGCAGTTAAAAAAATTTTCATTTTTTAATGTACAACCAGAATTTTGGGGTTTGGGATTAAACTCATTTAAATAATTTTTCTTGCTTCTATCACAAATTTGCATAGTACATAAATACTATCATACAAGGGTTTGAAATTTATTTTAAAAAATCCGGGTTTTTTTTTATTTGCGGATTTTGTAAAAAAAACAAAACTTCCAAAATATGACCCTTTAAATAGAAGGCAGTAAAGTGGGCCATCACTTTCCCTATTATATCAGATGATCTAAAATCTAATAACAATAATTTTAAATATTCTATAGTAGTATCCTTTAATAACCAACAATTTTTAAAAAAAAAAAAAAAAAAAAAGTGAATGTAGGGAAATTTAATTTTTATTATTAGTTTTATAGATAGTAACAAAGAATTATAGAAACCGGCCCTGCTACTTTTATTGGGAAATTCCGCGGGGCCAACCCTATTCGCTGCCCCCACGCCCAAATTTTGTTCTACAGTATTGGGCTTCCATACACCTTTAAACTTCCTTGATCTAAAACCATTACACATGTTCAAATTTTGTTTATAATAAAATTAATAACCTGTAATATATTAACACATAAATATATTTTTTTTAAATACCAACCTTTTTAATTATGAAGTTTTGGAGGTCTTTTTAAAAATGAATTAAAGAATTCTTATTTCTCAATTAAAAAAAAAAACACATCAATAAATTAAAATCCAAATATACAAAATAGCTCTTTGTTTTGTATATATTCAAAAAAATAAATAAATAACAATTTTTTCTCACATTCCGTATTATTTAATTTTAATATAGAGGGTAGTTTATTATTTTCAAAAGAACTTTTTATCTTTGAAGCCCTTTTTAAATTTTTAAATTCTTTGTATAATTTAATCAACTGTCCTAATAAGCGATCAAAGAATAACAAATATTTAAATACAAACTGAATTTTTGGGGGTCCAAAAAAAAGTTACAATTTCTTAACAAACTGTACGCAGAAAAAAGCGACATTGTGGTAATAGGGGGTTACTTCTACTAAGACTCAAAAGGTATGACGGATCTGAATTATTCATATTTTATAATTTATTTTATTAAAAAATCAAACTGTTCATTTACCGTCATATAGTAATACCAAAGAAAACAAATATTTATTTTTAAAATCTATTAACAAAACTATTACTTCACAAAAAAATAATGAATACCCTTATGGTATTAAAAAAAAAGAAATTTACTTTAAAACCGACTTTCAAATCATAATTTCAATTATACAAATCAATTAATTTTTTGAAAAGGGATCAAACAGTCGCCTTGGAATAAACACCGAACAATAGAAAGATCATGCAACCATCAAATCGTCATAACATCATTATGTTACAGAAACATAACGTTGCTAAGAACTATTAGGGGTAGTTTTTGCGCGCTGTTTGGACAACTGTTGTTTGTTTTAGATACCGTAAAGTTTAAAAGCTTTTATGTTTTTGGTTTACATATTTGTCAACCTAATTTTAAAAAGAGTATACACTCAGTTAAATGTTTATGAATATGTTTTATGTTATTATAATCATTAACATGTATATGTCGCACTAACATGGCGTAATTGTATCCAGACGTCAAATTTATTATAATAATTGTATTGTCTTTATGGCTTTCTTGATACTAATATAAAGTTTTTTGCAATGTATTTATAATTCAAGCTAAAATATATTAAAAATGGTTCATCCAAATATCATCAATGTATATATGTCGCACTCATATGGCGTAATTGTCCATTTCATTAACTGAATGTCCAGTTCCTAAAGTGGAACCAGATAGTGTAATAATATTTTATTTCACCACCTGGACAATATTTTTGTCCAGTTCATAAAATGGATATACTCATTTTTCCACTTGGTGAAACGAGATGGTATTACAGCATCTGGACACAAAAATCATTCAGTTCCTGTACTGTATATTTGGCATTTATCTATTTACTGTAATACCATGCAATGACCCAGCATTTTTGGTTAGTTGTGGTTAGTTTTTCCGTGTAATGTTGATCAAGTAGCGTATAAATTATCTTTGACATTAAACATTTTTGCTTTAGTAGTTCAATATAATGTTCATGCCATTCAAAATATGACAACTGATTTTCACTAAGAGTACGATCGCAGAATTAGCACCTAGCAATGTTAAGAACCAGAATGTTTAACAAAATGTCAGATTTGACAGGTGACATTAAAATCATTGAATAACACTGACAATGACGTTTTGTTAAACATTCTAACCGTGTTAACTTTTAAAATTCAACCATTGCTAAATTTAACAACGCGATCATCACCGTTAGTGGACAAATGCCAAATATACAGTAGAGGAACGTTTGTTTTTCGGTGTAATAGTCTGTTTCTAGAAGCAAAGCAGAAAATTGAAAAAACTGATTGAAAAATACTATCATCTTCACAAATCAGCTGGACTATAGTTTAGGAGATATGCACCAATTGTTAATATCTCCTTTTGTTTTTTACGTTCTTATAGATATCCCCATTTGTTTTTTATATTAAATTGGGATGAAAAAAATTACAAAAAAAAAAATAAGTAATAGACTTTTGACTTCTTTGAGCCGGCTCGAACTCGTAGTTTTGTTTTGACTGCGTGTAGAAGCGGGCGTGTCCACGGATTATAAAAAAATAGAAAAAAATAACAATATTGGTCGGTTATTTGATTATTGTTTTTGAAAGAGAAATCACGCAGCGAAATCAAAGACGCTTAAATGCTGTGTACGGTGTCTTTTCTCCTTCAGTGGCGACCGTCAAAAATTGGTTTAATGAGTTTCACGTGGTCGAACATCGGTTTTTGATGAGTACGCCTCAGTGCCTGACAACGTCTACCACGGAGAATAACATAAAAATTTACGATCTCATATTGGCAGACCGCCGATTGAAGGTGCGCGAGATAGCTGAGACAGTAGGCATCTCAAAAGACCGCGTGGATCATATCCTGCATGCAATTTTGGGCATGAGAAAGCTGTCGGCGCGATGGGTACCGCGTTTCCTTACTCCGGACAACAAGCAATCCGAAAAGGCTTCTGCATCGTTTCGTGACCGTCGAGGAAACATGGATTACGGGTACATGCCAGAGATCAAGAAACAGTCGAAACAGGGGACTTCACCCGGTAAACGTGCTCTGAAGAAGGCGAAGACTGTCCTATCGGCCGGAAAGATGATGGCCACCGTTTTATGGAATTTGCAAGGTGTGATCTACGTCATATACCTGGAGAAGGGCCAAACGATCACAGGGCTGTACTATTTTGAATTATTAAGCCGATTCGACGCCGAATTGCAGGAAAAACGGCCCAAATGGCGATGAAAAAAGTGCTCTTCTAACGTGACAGCGCACCGGCTCACATTTCCGCCCCCACCACGGCCAAATTGGTTGAATTGAGCTACGAATTTCTGCTTCATCCACCGTATTTTTTAGATTTGGCCCCGTGTGACTTATTTTTGTTTCCAAACTTGATTAGTCACCCGCCGGGCAAAAAATTGGGTCGAATAGAAGGTCATCGCCGTCACAAAGGCCTTCTTTGCAGACGTCGAGAAAACGTATTTTTCAGACGGTTTATAGACATTAAAGCCACGTTGGGTCAAGTGTATCGAGATTACGTTTAGAGATAAATCGCCATTTTTCCTTTGTAGTACTTATCGGACCACCCTCGTACGTTTACCTAAAATAATTGTAAATTCGGTATTACCACATTAACTACTCGTAGACAAAATTTACAAAATCGGTTTACACTTTTATTTTTCCTCGTCATACTTATCATTACATGTTTGCATGCATGCTTAGAGTTACAGGTTTTTAAACCAAAAATCTCAACTTCTTTTGCGTTGGATCATTATCAGAAGTTAAAATGCATATACCACACCCCTTATTCACATCCTAAAATATTACAAAAAAACTACAGTTGAGCTTTACGGACGTACACAAACTTTTTTTACAATATTTAATTAATATAAATTTTTTTATAAAGCGGCAATAAATTAACAAAAGTACTTTTGCTCTAAGCTTTTAAAGGGGTTTCTTTCTAAAATAATAATGTATTTTCGGAAAACAGTTCATGAAGTTACGTATTTATTTATATAAGAACTTCTTAATAAATAATTTTGTTAGAACTTTATTTATTTTAAAGGCCTTGTTTGTGACGTGTCCATTATTTACAGTCATTTGTTTCAAAATATTAAATGTAACCAATTAGTTAAAATAATACTGGGTTGGGGCGCCAAATATCTAATTCAGTTAAGCAGGAAAATGGTCATTTAAGTTTCTAGGCGTTACTTTTAAAAATAACCTCAAATGGCATAAACACACTATATTTATACCCAGAGCAGCTTTAAAACGGATTTCTCTTTGGAGGCAAAAAGTATTTGTCCCCTTCTAATCTGTGTACTCTGTATGTATGTAATCCAAATCAGACCTCCTTTGAAATATTGTTCTCATGTATAGGGACTAGCGTCTCCCATAACTCTTAGCATCCTTGATCCCACGCTTACAGCAAAGCTTTTTTTTATTCTGCTGTTATTCTTTTATAATGCACCCCTTTACAGTCCAACTTAAGAGGATCCAAATATCCCACTTTGTTCGTTCTTTTATCCCTAGAGAGACTGTGAACTTCCTGCAAAGGTTTTTAGTTCTCCTCCAAATCTTTAAATATTTAAGTCCTGTCATACCTAAGATCTCTACGGTACTTTAGTATTTAGGCTTTAAGTCTTCGTTGACTGTGCTAAGATATAAAAAAGGAAAGCACTTGTATTTATTGGTCCAGCCAGCAGCCTCGACACAGTATGTTGCTCCATATTTTTAAAGTATTTTGTCGGGTAAAAATATATCCGTTTTAACAAAACAAAAGATAAACAACTTAAGTACTTTATTTTATTATAACTAAAAATAATTTATTTGTATTGCAAAAACTCCATATTATAACACCAAAGGGGTGTTGTGAAAAAAGTTTCACCCCGCCTTTGCCGGCCTGCGCACCTGTATAACAATCCTTATTGGACACTGTTTTATAAAAAATAATACTGTTTGACTAATAATTTAAACGTTATAAAACTGGTTTTGTGTCTGACCCCCCCCTTAAGATAAGACGTCCAATTTTTAAAATATAATTCTCATATTTTTTAAGCGCTTCTGAATTGTGATATGTGAGTGTTTTTTGTATAAATTTACCCTAGAAAGATTTAAAGCCAACTTACCATTTTATTTTAATAATAGTACTTACTGAAAAAAAGATAATTTTAAATGTACCTATTAAATATCACAGATTCTTACTTTAATATTATCATTAATACTACTATATCATTTTTTTCTGTATCTTTCATTGATATCAAAAGCATAATGGCTTGCCAATCACAGGCGACCATTTTTGGAATTTGGATTAAAAAGAATTTATAGTATACGTTCGAAGAAACTTATTTTAATGGTAATGGTTATTAGTTTTAAAAATTGCTTAAATTTTATATCTTTACGGCAACTCTTTGAAATTACTTGTGGTTAATAGCACTTTAGTCAGAAAATCAAAAACTACTGCAAACATAACAAATGTGTTCGTTGGTAAAATATGTTTATGATATTTCTTTTATTACCCCCCCTCCCCTCCCTCTCCCCCCCTCTCTCTCTCTCTCTCTCTCTCTCTCTCTCTTTCTCTCTCTTTCTCTCTCTCTCTTTTTCTCTCTCTCTTTTCTCTCTCTATTTCCCTCGTACTCACTTACCATTATACCAGAGCTTAACCAAATTAGCGAGAATATTAAAAGCTTTTATAAGATAGTTTACATAGTTTTGTTTTCGCCTTAAAGTGTAAATCAGCTAAGGTCAGGATATTAAAAGTACTAATTTTTGTCATGCTAATATGTGTAATTTGCTGATTTTTTTTTTGAATGAAATATAAAAAAGCAATGGAGTGTAAGGTGTTTCATTTAAAATTACAAGAAATGGTAAACTACTGGTTTAATCGAATGTGACAGAAAAAGAGAAGTGTATCAAATTATTAACAAATGGTAATAATTAATGCTGCCTGTGTGAACAATAATGCTACAAGAACCAATCGAAGATATTTTAGGGCTAAAAAAGCGCCAAATTTCAAAATTCGTAACTTGTAACTGGACCGTAAAGGAGTCATGCCTCGAGCTTAAGGCGGGTTCAGTTTTGCTGAAACATTTTAGCTGATTCAGTAATAATAAAAATAATAAAAATAATAAAATAAATAAAATGCTTACTAAAAAAAAGTGCGCCCTCTTCTTCGCAAAGTATGTTTTCATTAGCAAAGGAATTACAAAAAATAAATTGTGGGAGCGCGAGGTCTAATAGGGAATAATTAATAGGAAATGGGGTTTGAATATAAGGTTATGTTGATACATTGGGCGTTTTACCTTAGGATGCTGATTCCGGGCCATCACTTTCTTTTTCCCTTTTTAGCAGTTCTTCCCATCAATCCCCTCTTTTTACTAATTAGTTTAAACC